>OZ014506.1:52172663-52296719 GCA_963966075.1 Aphodius sticticus
AAATTAGATGTGAAATGGTCAGAATCAATTGCAAAAATTGCGGGAAATCCGTCTCACAGGATACAAATTATGCAGTATGTGGAGGGTGTGAAAGTAACTTCCATCTAACATCGCAATGCTCAGTAGCAGAGAATACCTGGCTAGCAAAGAGTGAGAAACAAAAGGGTCTGTGGAGGTGTTTTTTCTGCAGACAAAATAAAGACGACAAACAACGGAGAGCGGATGAATCATCTGCAGAGCGACCCAATGACTACCTAAAGGAAGAGATAGCTGACCTGAAAAGTGTTGTATCATCGTTGGAATTAAAAATTACACAGTGGAGACAAGATGACTCTCAACAGAACAAACTGAATAACAAAACCATAGAGAAGCTTGAAGAAACAATCAACAAACTAATTGAAAAGTGTGAAGAGAAGGATGATAGAATCGATCAATTGGAAAATCGTGTTTATGACCTAGAAAGGAAACTCTATGAAAATCATATTGAGATTCACACAATAATTGAAGGCCGAAACGTAAATAAAAAGGCAGAGGAGCAAGTCGAAGCGGTATTGAGTGAGTTAAATATAAGAGTTGAACCAGAGGAAATCCAGGAGGCCTATATAAAAAGAAAGCCACGTACAGACGAAGATAAATCACATCTGGTAGTTCAATTCAAGTGTAAAACGACCAAAATAAGGGTATTAAAAGAATACAAAGAGAAAAGCAAGGGACAAGAAGGGAATAAAGCTGGAGTATTGGAATATCTTACACGCGAACAAAAGAAACTGCTGTGGCTTACAAGGGAACAGGCAAGAAGAGAGGAGTGGAGATATGTTTGGGTGCAACATGGAAACATTCTGGCAAGAAGAAGTGATGGAGATAAAGTGCTGAGAATCGCTTCGCTGTCAGATATAGGAAGAGTTAGGAAGTAATTAAGTGCGAGTGGGTGATTGTAGTTGGGAGGAGAGAAAAGCAAAATGGACGTGAGTTATATCGAAGAGGATATTATCAAAAACAGTGAGTCGGTATATGTGGACGATCTTGCATCGTGGATAGACAAGGTAGGTGCCAGTGGTCTGATTTATGTATACTTGAACATTGACTCAATAAAAACAAAGTTTGATGAACTTTGCGCTCAAATGAAGAACTGCTTGAATAAAATCACTATATTAACTCTTTCAGAAATTAAATTAACTAAAAACGAATATGAGATCTTAAAAGAAAAATATCGGTTACCAGGTTTTAATAGAGTGAATCTGTGTAGAAAAAATAGTGCGGGCGGAGGATTGTTGATATATATAAGAGAAGATGTAAACTTTGAAGAAAAAAACATTAAACTAAAACATGTGGAAGGAGTACTAATAACAACGGAAAGCAGATGCAGAGAAACAGGAGTTTCTAACAAGAAAGCCTTCCTGTTCCTTTATAGACCACCGGATGGAAACCCTAAGGAATTTACAACGGAACTCATTGATTTAGTCAGAGAGTACAAAGAGAAAGAATTTATAATATGCGGAGACACTAATATTGATTTAATTAGGCAGACTAGAGTTAGCGAAGATTATGAAAATGCACTATATGGAGAGGGATTCACGAGAAAAATTGGTACCTATACAAGAGAAGCCATAAGATTAAATGAAGTAACAAGAGCTTGTCTCGACCACATTTATTATAGAGGCAAGCGTGAACACAAGGCAGCGGTATTTAGGATAAAAATCTCGGATCACTACATGGTGTGTGGTGCGATAGAACATCAGAAAGAAAGTGAACGGAAGGAAAAGAACAAGTACTACTGGAAAAAAGAAATGAATCCCAAAAAATTTAGAACGCAGTTACAAAAGTATCTAAGTGAGACTATGCCAACCTGCAACACACCACAAGCAGTGTTCACAGCTTTCAAAAACTCAATTAACAAAGCAGAAAGGGTAGCCACTAAGAAAACCTTAATAAATAGAAAAGAAGCACCCATACAGACGTGGATAACAATGGCCATAATTCAAAAAATGAAAGAGAGGGATCGGGTGTTTTCTAGGTACAGGAAAACAAACATTACAGAAACTGAAAGGGAAAAACATAGGCAGCACTATAAGAAGTTAAGAAATGTGGTAACGATGGAAATCAGGAAGGAAAAAGCGAGGCACTTCTCAAAATTAATAGAAAAACATGCAGGAAATTTGAAAGAAACGTGGAAGATTCTGAACGAATTGCTGGGTGTGCGAGGGAGACGCGATGAGGTGAATTGGGAGAGAAGATTTAAGGAAACAGCAGGGGAAGTAGCTAACAAATTTGCGAAAACGTTTAAGGAACAAGTTGATCTCCTAGCATTGAATTGTTCAAACAAATTATTTCATCCTCACGTCAAAATAGTACATCCGGCCACAGTTTACATCCCACATATAGAAACACCTGAATTACAGACAATAATCAGGACCATGGACGCAAATAAGGCTCCGGGAGCAGATGGAATAAGTGTAAAATTGCTAAAAATTTCGATGATATAGCATTGGCACCTATAAAACACCTGATAAATTTAACGTTGGATATAGAAAAAATACCGGATGAATTAAAAACAGCAATCGTGAAACCTATTTATAAAGCTGGAGCAAAAAATCATTACGAGAATTATAGGCCCATATCAATTTTGTCAACTGTAGACAAAATTATGGAGAGATACATCCACCAAAAACTAATTGATTATCTTGAAAAGAACAACCTTATGGACAACAATCAGTATGGATTTCGGAAGGGAATTGGAACAATTGATCTCTTAGAGCGATTCACGGACAAAATCTATGAAAAATTGAATAGCAGAATGCAAAAATTGAATAGCAGAATGCATACTCTTTGCATATTTATAGATTTTTCCAAAGCCTTCGATACGATCAACAGGGACAAGATAGTGGACGCATTAGATAAAGTGGGAATAAGAGGAGTAGCTCAAAATTGGCTTCGCGACTACTTGCGCAACAGATGTTACCAAGTACAAATAGGAGAAGAGGAAAGTGAGAAATTGAAAACGAATAGAGGCGTTGCACAGGGAAGTATCCTCGGACCCCTGATTTACATTATCTACGTCAATGATGTGGGTGCATGCTTTGACGACTGCAAGTATTTCATGTATGCAGATGACACCGTAATAATGGCAACGCATAGGAAATATGAAAAGGCCATGGAATGTCTTATGCGCGAGATGAGAGTATTTCAGAAATGGTGTCACGACAAGGAGTTGGTTATCAATGTAAAGAAAACAAAGCTTATACACATCAGATCCCCTCAAGCAAAGATAGGAAGCGAAATAAATATAAAAATACACGATTATAAATGTCTACACAACCAAAAATATGACGAGGGCAGAGATGTGTGTACAGGAGTAATTGAGCGAGTTGCCCACCACCGGTACTTGGGAATAATTATTGATCAGCACATGTCTTGGGAGGAACAAATAAACTCACTAAGGAACAAGGTCAAACATTTGGCAGGGAGATTTCACGACTTGCACGAAATAACTGATCGAAAAACCAACAAGATGATGTATCATGCAGTCGTTGAATCACTGCTAAACTATGGAATTACGGTCTGGGGAAATGCATCAAAGTACCTAATTGAGAGATTGCACAGGGCACAAAATGCAGTCGTTGCCAATATCTCAATTTCGAAAGCGGCAAGGAAGAAGGATTATATGGACTTGCAAATTCTAAAGGTTGAGGATTTGCATAAACTTAGAATTATCACAAGGAATTATTTTTCCAATGAGTTGAAAGTGAAAAGAATTTCACACCACAACATAAGACACGGACGACAGTATAGGGAGAGATCTACTCGGAATAAATTCGGTGACAGGATCAGAGCAACGTTAATACCGAAAGTACTGAATGCCCTGCCACCAGAATTGCAACAACTGGATACTCTTCGAGCAGTGAAGAAGGAGGTTAAGAGTTTCTTGTTTGGGGGTTACTTGTGAGATTGAAAGTGTTTGGGTGCGGGTATTCAACAGTGGTCTATTTCATCCTATCGATAAGATTAATATTAAACATTGATTAACTAGGAAAACGCTTCACTGACAAGCCATTAGGCTTAGTGAACAGAACAAATGCAGAAATTTATGGTTTGAACTGGATAAAGTTATGTTCGATTGACGTATGTAGCGAAATAGGTGTGCGAATGCAACACGAGTTGCGATGGTGTTAAGAATAGAATGTTGGTGAGGAGGATTATAGTTTAAATAGAATTGTTTTTATTATTAGGTTCACTATTATTACTGGGATTACTGTTATTGCTATTTGTGTGTTGTTATTATTATTATTGGTATAAACACTGTATGATTTAACTTTATTAAAGAATGAAAAAAATTTTTTTGGTCCCTGGGCTGTCGGGGGCGCTCCTGCGACGGTTTCACGACCTGTCGTGGGGCCTCGCTGGGGCGTGTCGGGCTGTCTGGGGGGTGAGATGGAGGCGTTGGGGCATTAAAAAAAAAAAAAAAAAAATTTATTATTTATTTATTATTTATTTATTATTTATTTATTATTTATTTATTATTTATTTATTATTTATTTATTATTTATTTATTATTTATTTATTATTTATTTATTATTTATTTATTATTTATTTATTATTTATTTATTATTTATTTATTATTTATTTATTATTTATTTATTATTTATTTATTATTTATTTATTATTTATTTATTATTTATTTATTATTTATTTATTATTTATTTATTATTTATTTATTATTTATTTATTATTTATTTATTATTTATTTATTATTTATTTATTATTTATTTATTATTTATTTATTATTTATTTATTATTTATTTATTATTTATTTATTATTTATTTATTATTTATTTATTATTTATTTATTATTTATTTATTATTTATTTATTATTTATTTATTATTTATTTATTATTTATTTATTATTTATTTATTATTTATTTATTATTTATTTATTATTAATTTATTATTTATTTATTATTTATTTATTATTTATTTATTATTTATTTATTATTTATTTATTATTTATTTATTATTTATTTATTATTTATTTATTATTTATTTATTATTTATTTATTATTTATTTATTATTTATTTATTATTTATTTATTATTTATTTATTATTTATTTATTATTTATTTACTATTTATTTACTATTTATTTACTATTTATTTACTATTTATTTACTATTTATTTATTATTTATTTATTATTTATTTATTATTTATTTATTATTTATTTATTATTTATTTATTATTTATTTATTATTTATTTATTATTTATTTATTATTTATTTATTATTTATTTATTATTTATTTATTATTTATTTATTATTTATTTATTATTTATTTATTATTTATTTATTATTTATTTATTATTTATTTATTATTTATTTATTATTTATTTATTATTTATTTATTATTTATTTATTATTTATTTATTATTTATTTATTATTTATTTATTATTTATTTATTATTTATTTATTATTTATTTATTATTTATTTATTATTTATTTATTATTTATTTATTATTTATTTATTATTTATTTATTATTTATTTATTATTTATTTATTATTTATTTATTATTTATTTATTATTTATTTATTATTTATTTATTATTTATTTATTATTTATTTATTATTTATTTATTATTTATTTATTATTTATTTATTATTTATTTATTATTTATTTATTATTTATTTATTATTTATTTATTATTTATTTATTATTTATTTATTATTTATTTATTATTTATTTATTATTTATTTATTATTTATTTATTATTTATTTATTATTTATTTATTATTTATTTATTATTTATTTATTATTTATTTATTATTTATTTATTATTTATTTATTATTTATTTATTATTTATTTATTATTTATTTATTATTTATTTATTATTTATTTATTATTTATTTATTATTTATTTATTATTTATTTATTATTTATTTATTATTTATTTATTATTTATTTATTATTTATTTATTATTTATTTATTATTTATTTATTATTTATTTATTATTTATTTATTATTTATTTATTATTTATTTATTATTTATTTATTATTTATTTATTATTTATTTATTATTTATTTATTATTTATTTATTATTTATTTATTATTTATTTATTATTTATTTATTATTTATTTATTATTTATTTATTATTTATTTATTATTTATTTATTATTTATTTATTATTTATTTATTATTTATTTATTATTTATTTATTATTTATTTATTATTTATTTATTATTTATTTATTATTTATTTATTATTTATTTATTATTTATTTATTATTTATTTATTATTTATTTATTATTTATTTATTATTTATTTATTATTTATTTATTATTTATTTATTATTTATTTATTATTTATTTATTATTTATTTATTATTTATTTATTATTTATTTATTATTTATTTATTATTTATTTATTATTTATTTATTATTTATTTATTATTTATTTATTATTTATTTATTATTTATTTATTATTTATTTATTATTTATTTATTATTTATTTATTATTTATTTATTATTTATTTATTATTTATTTATTATTTATTTATTATTTATTTATTATTTATTTATTATTTATTTATTATTTATTTATTATTTATTTATTATTTATTTATTATTTATTTATTATTTATTTATTATTTATTTATTATTTATTTATTATTTATTTATTATTTATTTATTATTTATTTATTATTTATTTATTATTTATTTATTATTTATTTATTATTTATTTATTATTTATTTATTATTTATTTATTATTTATTTATTATTTATTTATTATTTATTTATTATTTATTTATTATTTATTTATTATTTATTTATTATTTATTTATTATTTATTTATTATTTATTTATTATTTATTTATTATTTATTTATTATTTATTTATTATTTATTTATTATTTATTTATTATTTATTTATTATTTATTTATTATTTATTTATTATTTATTTATTATTTATTTATTATTTATTTATTATTTATTTATTATTTATTTATTATTTATTTATTATTTATTTATTATTTATTTATTATTTATTTATTATTTATTTATTATTTATTTATTATTTATTTATTATTTATTTATTATTTATTTATTATTTATTTATTATTTATTTATTATTTATTTATTATTTATTTATTATTTATTTATTATTTATTTATTATTTATTTATTATTTATTTATTATTTATTTATTATTTATTTATTATTTATTTATTATTTATTTATTATTTATTTATTATTTATTTATTATTTATTTATTATTTATTTATTATTTATTTATTATTTATTTATTATTTATTTATTATTTATTTATTATTTATTTATTATTTATTTATTATTTATTTATTATTTATTTATTATTTATTTATTATTTATTTATTATTTATTTATTATTTATTTATTATTTATTTATTATTTATTTATTATTTATTTATTATTTATTTATTATTTATTTATTATTTATTTATTATTTATTTATTATTTATTTATTATTTATTTATTATTTATTTATTATTTATTTATTATTTATTTATTATTTATTTATTATTTATTTATTATTTATTTATTATTTATTTATTATTTATTTATTATTTATTTATTATTTATTTATTATTTATTTATTATTTATTTATTATTTATTTATTATTTATTTATTATTTATTTATTATTTATTTATTATTTATTTATTATTTATTTATTATTTATTTATTATTTATTTGTTATTTATTTGTTATTTATTTGTTATTTATTTGTTATTTATTTGTTATTTATTTGTTATTTATTTGTTATTTATTTGTTATTTATTTGTTATTTATTTGTTATTTATTTGTTATTTATTTGTTATTTATTTGTTATTTATTTGTTATTTATTTGTTATTTATTTGTTATTTATTTGTTATTTATTTGTTATTTATTTATTATTTATTTATTATTTATTTATTATTTATTTATTATTTATTTATTATTTATTTATTATTTATTTATTATTTATTTATTATTTATTTATTATTTATTTATTATTTATTTATTATTTATTTATTATTTATTTATTATTTATTTATTATTTATTTATTATTTATTTATTATTTATTTATTATTTATTTATTATTTATTTATTATTTATTTATTATTTATTTATTATTTATTTATTATTTATTTATTATTTATTTATTATTTATTTATTATTTATTTATTATTTATTTATTATTTATTTATTATTTATTTATTATTTATTTATTATTTATTTATTATTTATTTATTATTTATTTATTATTTATTTATTATTTATTTATTATTTATTTATTATTTATTTATTATTTATTTATTATTTATTTATTATTTATTTATTATTTATTTATTATTTATTTATTATTTATTTATTATTTATTTATTATTTATTTATTATTTATTTATTATTTATTTATTATTTATTTATTATTTATTTATTATTTATTTATTATTTATTTATTATTTATTTATTATTTATTTATTATTTATTTATTGTTTATTTATTGTTTATTTATTGTTTATTTATTGTTTATTTATTGTTTATTTATTGTTTATTTATTGTTTATTTATTGTTTATTTATTATTTATTTATTATTTATTTATTATTTATTATTTATTTATTATTTATTCATTATTTATTCATTATTTATTCATTATTTATTCATTATTTATTCATTACTTATTCATTATTTATTCATTATTTATTCATTATTTATTCATTATTTATTCATTATTTATTCATTATTTATTCATTATTTATTCATTATTTATTCATTATTTATTCATTATTTATTCATTATTTATTTATTATTTATTTATTATTTATTTATTATTTATTTATTATTTATTTATTATTTATTTATTATTTATTTATTATTTATTTATTATTTATTTATTATTTATTTATTATTTATTTATTATTTATTTATTATTTATTTATTATTTATTTATTATTTATTTATTATTTATTTATTATTTATTTATTATTTATTTATTATTTATTTATTATTTATTTATTATTTATTTATTATTTATTTATTATTTATTTATTATTTATTTATTATTTATTTATTATTTATTTATTATTTATTTATTATTTATTTATTATTTATTTATTATTTATTTATTATTTATTTATTATTTATTTATTATTTATTTATTATTTATTTATTATTTATTTATTATTTATTTATTATTTATTTATTATTTATTTATTATTTATTTATTATTTATTTATTATTTATTTATTATTTATTTATTATTTATTTATTATTTATTTATTATTTATTTATTATTTATTTATTATTTATTTATTATTTATTTATTATTTATTTATTATTTATTTATTATTTATTTATTATTTATTTATTATTTATTTATTATTTATTTATTATTTATTTATTATTTATTTATTATTTATTTATTATTTATTTATTATTTATTTATTATTTATTTATTATTTATTTATTATTTATTTATTATTTATTTATTATTTATTTATTATTTATTTATTATTTATTTATTATTTATTTATTATTTATTTATTAATTATTTATTAATTATTAATTATTTATTTATTAATTATTTATTAATTATTAATTATTTATTTATTAATTATTTATTAATTATTTATTTATTAATTATTTATTTATTAATTATTTATTAATTATTTATTTATTAATTATTTATTTATTAATTATTTATTTATTAATTATTTATTTATTTATTAATTATTTATTTATTATTTATTTATTAATTATTTATTATTTATTTATTATTTATTTATTATTTATTTATTATTTATTTATTATTTATTTATTATTTATTTATTATTTATTTATTATTTATTTATTATTTATTTATTATTTATTTATTATTTATTTATTATTTATTTATTATTTATTTATTATTTATTTATTATTTATTTATTATTTATTTATTATTTATTTATTATTTATTTATTATTTATTTATTATTTATTTATTATTTATTTATTATTTATTTATTATTTATTTATAATTTATTTATTATTTATTTATTATTTATTTATTATTTATTTATTATTTATTTATTATTTATTTATTATTTATTTATTATTTATTTATTATTTATTAATTATTTATTTATTAATTATTTATTTATTTATTAATTATTTATTTATTTATTAATTATTTATTAATTATTTATTAATTATTTATTATTTATTTATTATTTATTTATTAATTATTTATTATTTATTTATTATTTATTTATTATTTATTTATTATTTATTTATTATTTATTTATTATTTATTTATTATTTATTTATTATTTATTTATTATTTATTTATTATTTATTTATTATTTATTTATTATTTATTTATTATTTATTTATTATTTATTTATTATTTATTTATTATTTATTTATTATTTATTTATTATTTATTTATTATTTATTTATTATTTATTTATTATTTATTTATTATTTATTTATTATTTATTTATTATTTATTTATTATTTATTTATTATTTATTTATTATTTATTTATTATTTATTTATTATTTATTTATTATTTATTTTGTATTTATTTTGTATTTATTTTGTATTTATTTTGTATTTATTTTGTATTTATTTTGTATTTATTTTGTATTTATTTATTATTTATTTATTATTTATTTATTATTTATTTATTATTTATTTATTATTTATTTATTATTTATTTATTATTTATTTATTATTTATTTATTATTTATTTATTATTTATTTATTATTTATTTATTATTTATTTATTATTTATTTATTATTTATTTATTATTTATTTATTATTTATTTATTATTTATTTATTATTTATTTATTATTTATTTATTATTTATTTATTATTTATTTATTATTTATTTATTATTTATTTATTATTTATTTATTATTTATTTATTATTTATTTATTATTTATTTATTATTTATTTATTATTTATTTATTATTTATTTATTATTTATTATTTATTTATTATTTATTTATTATTTATTTATTATTTATTTATTATTTATTTATTATTTATTTATTATTTATTTATTATTTATTTATTATTTATTTATTATTTATTTATTATTTATTTATTATTTATTTATTATTTATTTATTATTTATTTATTATTTATTTATTATTTATTTATTATTTATTTATTATTTATTTATTATTTATTTATTATTTATTTATTATTTATTTATTATTTATTTATTATTTATTTATTATTTATTTATTATTTATTTATTATTTATTTATTATTTATTTATTATTTATTTATTATTTATTTATTATTTATTTATTATTTATTTATTATTTATTTATTATTTATTTATTATTTATTTATTATTTATTTATTATTTATTTATTATTTATTTATTATTTATTTATTATTTATTTATTATTTATTTATTATTTATTTATTATTTATTTATTATTTATTTATTATTTATTTATTATTTATTTATTATTTATTTATTATTTATTTATTATTTATTTATTATTTATTTATTATTTATTTATTATTTATTTATTATTTATTTATTATTTATTTATTATTTATTTATTATTTATTTATTATTTATTTATTATTTATTTATTATTTATTTATTATTTATTTATTATTTATTTATTATTTATTTATTATTTATTTATTATTTATTTATTATTTATTTATTATTTATTTATTATTTATTTATTATTTATTTATTATTTATTTATTATTTATTTTCTATTTATTTATTATTTATTTATTATTTATTTATTATTTATTTATTATTTATTTATTATTTATTTATTATTTATTTATTATTTATTTATTATTTATTTATTATTTATTTATTATTTATTTATTATTTATTTATTATTTATTTATTATTTATTTATTATTTATTTATTATTTATTTATTATTTATTTATTATTTATTTATTATTTATTTATTATTTATTTATTATTTATTTATTATTTATTTATTATTTATTTATTATTTATTATTTATTATTTATTTATTATTTATTTATTATTTATTTATTATTTATTTATTATTTAT
The DNA here is from genome assembly GCA_963966075.1 of Aphodius sticticus. Classification (NCBI taxonomy): domain Eukaryota; kingdom Metazoa; phylum Arthropoda; class Insecta; order Coleoptera; family Scarabaeidae; genus Aphodius; species Aphodius sticticus. The sequence goes on from OZ014506.1 coordinate 52,184,731, forward strand.
TTATTATTTATTTATTATTTATTTATTATTTATTTATTATTTATTTATTATTTATTTATTATTTATTTATTAGTTCATAATCAAATTCTATTGTAAATAAATTGTTTTCACCTTCTACTTTTTTCTTGTTTACTACATTACCGCGGTCACAAAACTTCAAAACAAAATAATATCTCTAAAACAAATCCCGATCGAAAAATAAAGTTCTTTTGCATTTTTCATTTAGTATTTGATGCTGATAGCGTTTGATTTTTCGCCTCGAGTTATGTATCACCCTGTATAATACACATTACGTAGGTACACATTTGTACTAAATACTGACACATTTTTATTTCAGGTCCTGTTAGGAATAAATTACATTTATATAAACTTCATGTTGAGAATATTGGTAATGAAAAGCTACACTCAATACATGGAATTTGCAGCCTTGCCTAAATTTACATAACGGGCGATTTTATAAATCGCTTTCGACAAAAGACCATCCTATCAAGTCTTGGTTTCATTGTGCTATACACAAATAATACGGATGGCCTTGCGACCATCCGCAAGGGTCGCATATAACCATTTTTTGCTTTGATGGTATTCAATATGCTAAACAGAGCTAGCAGGACTATTCCTACAGCGCGGAGAGAGATACACTACACCTAAATATCAAACAGCGGTGGCGCCATCTATTCGAAAAGCGGTGAATTACCGGAATTCCCACTCTTCGTTCAAACAACGCAATCCGCACAAAAATCATAGCATTTTCTGCTTCCTGATAATTTCCAAACGAAGGTGATTTTATGGAGATTTTTATTGCATACATAGGTAGGTGATTTTTGTGTGCATGGCGAAAAATCAATGATTTATAAATCTAAAAATAAAATCGTAAGTTACTGCCCATTGTTCAATAATGACTGATTTTTAAAAAGTATTTCCTTTTCAATTATTGTTATGCGAAGTTTTCCCCAATAGCTACATTCAAGTCAAACCGTTTGAGCATAAAAAATCTCGAATTTAAAAGCAACAATTGAAGAACAACTAGAAGTACGGAAACGCCATTTAGGGTACGTTCTAAAGCATCGTTTCACCGGACCCTTAATCGACATATCTGTCTAGTTCTACTAGTTTTATTTTAATGCAGACATGGCCGATCTCGATCAAATAGAATCTCATGCAGCTAAACTATTAATGTTATATATAGTATGATAAAGTCATGTGCCTGGCCACATCAGATTTTTTCAATTTGAATCTGATGTTTTGCAAACCTTGAATTTGCCGCGGTCATAAAACATTGAAGTGTGAAATCTCGGGAACAAAGACCGATAGAAAAAGCCCGTTATTTCGCATTTTAAAATTTGATCTACCGTTTTCACTGTCGCCTCGAGTTATTAATCAGTTTGGATATTTAACATGCCGAAAGAATTGGATTTTATTTTTTTATAATTAATAACATTTATTCAACATTTATTTCACGTTTAATTACGGTTTAGCCAAAATTGTACCATTTTTTACTTTATCATACGGAGTATGACAAAGTATTGTAATCGTGTCCAAAAAAAGTTTTGAAATTTTATCGGAAATATGTTCTTTTGGGTCCCTTGAATGTCTAAGTGTGTATGTCTGTATGTGTGTGAAAACTCTTCAATAAAACCCACGACCCACGGTTCATAAACAACTTTGTTTATTTTTAGAATGAACTTTTATAACATGTCAATGTTAATATTTTTATGTCGATGTCAATAATATAATAACAATATATCTAAGCAACAAATTGTCGTGTTGTCCAACTCTATTTGTAATTTTCTACATCCTCCCCCGGCGCATTAGATTGAATCTCCATAGGATAGATATGTTGCACCGATCTTCTTAAAATTATACCATTTGGCATCTTTATTTTGCAAGCTCTTACTTTCATATCTCGTCCTTGATATATGTATACAATTTTTCCAAGCTTCCATTGCAACCTTGGTAAATTTTGGTCGTATACCAAAACTATATCTCCTAATTGAATTTTATTTGATTTGACTTGTTTATACGCTGTTCGTAGTTGTTGTAGATAATCTCTTCGCCATACATCCCAAAATTTGCTAATTATTTTTTCTCTATTTCTCCATTGCCTCATCACATCATTGCCTTCTATTTTGTTTGCTCTTATATCGAAGCTAAGTCCCGTATCTGAACTTCCAAGAAGAAAGTGTGATGGTGTAAGATTTAAGAGATTAGTAGTATCATCACTAAGGTAAGTTAGAGGTCTAGAGTTTACAGTTGCTTCGACCTCTGTTAAAATAGTTTGCATTTCTTCCATATCTATGAATTTCCTTCCAAGAGTTATTTTTAAAGCTTCTTTAACGGTTTTTATCATCCTTTCCCAGAATCCACCCCACCATGCTGCTCTTTCCATAATAAAACGCCACTGTATTCGGTGTTTATTAATGTATTCTTGAACTTGATTGTTCTGTAGTATTGTCGTTAATTCCCGTAATTCATAAGCAGTACGATGAAATGTTTTTGCATTATCCGAATATATAATTTCTGGTACTCCTCTTCAAGCAATAAATCTTCTGAGACTTCTAATAAAACTATCAGTCGTTAAATCTTTTACTAATTCCAAATGAATTGCTCTACTCGTAGCACACGTAAACAGCACAATATAGCACTTTTCTTTCTTGTTTTTGACGTTAATGTTAATGGTCCGGTAAAATCAATTCCCGTTACATTAAATGGTTTCCCCATTGACATTCTTTCTTTAGGAATAGGTGCAAAGTTCTCATTTGCAGCCTTTCCTTTTAGACGTTTGCACTTCAAACATTTCTTAATAACACTTTTCACAAATTGACGTCCTTGTACAATCCAATACTTTTTTCTAGTTTCAGCTAAAGTGGCATTCACTCCAAAATGGAGAACCTTTGCGTGGCTATCCCATATTATTTTCTCGGCGATGGTGGATCTTTTTGGTAGTAAAATCGGGTGTCTGGTAGCATATGGTAGGGGAGCTTCTTCTAATCTTCCTCCTAGTCTAATAAGACCATTTTCATCAATGAATGGATTCAACGCCAAAATTGATGATGTTGCGTCTATCGGCTTTTCTTTTGAAAGGTTCTTTAACTCGTTAGCGTAGGATATACGTTGTACATATTTAAACCAGTAAAGTTCAGCATTTCGCAATTCATTTACGTTTAAGTCATTCGTCAATTTCTTTGTTTTCTTCTTCGTATTACTTACAAATCTTAATATATATGCTGTTACTCGAAGTATTTTTTCAAACTTACTAAATTTTTCCAGATCAAAAATTGGCTCATGTGTTGTAACAAATTCTTCATTGTTGCATATGAGTAAGCTCGTTACGTTTTGAATATCTTCAAAGTATTCGTCCACAGGCCATTCCATTATATTCTTCTTTAACCAGTTTGGACCATGTAACCATAATTCCGATTCAATTAAGTTCTTTGCTGTAATTCCTCTGGTGAGTAAGTCTGCAGGGTTTTCCTTTCCAGGACAATATCTCCATGTTCCATGATTTAATCGTTGTATTTCGTTTACACGGTTTTGAACGTACGGTTTCCATTTTTTTGTTGCTCCTCTTATCCAGTATAATGTTATTTTGGAATCTGACCATAGGGTTACACCTTTTATATTTAACGTCATATTGTTTAAGACGTAGTGTTGAAGTCTTGAAGCACATAGAGCTCCTGTCAGTTCCAATTTCAGCAAAGTTAGTTCTTTGTTACCTCCTTGACTCAGTGGTGCAATTCTATTCTTTGACAGTAAATATTCACATTCGTTTGTGGATAAGTCTTTCAAGTAAGCAACAGCTCCATATGCCTGCAAACTAGCGTCTGCAAATACATGTAGCTCAATTGGAGCTTGTCTTTTTCGAAGAATACATCTAGGCACTCGCATTCCCGTCAACCATTCTATCTCATTATACCACTTTAACCATTCTGTAAGTAAATCTTTTCCTAGGACGTCATCCCATTTAAAATTTTCTTTCCATATTGACTGTAAAAGTATTTTTGCTCTAACGGTGAATGGTCCGAGTATACCTAATGGATCAAATATTTTAGCTACCACTTGAAGAATATTACGTTTCGTGGGTACCGGTACCACATCTTTACTCTCCCCACCGAAGCTGATATTAACGCCTAACTGATCGGTGAGTGTGTCCCATAAAACTCCTAACACTTTCGTTTGTTTTGGTTCTTCACCAAATCGTCGTTGCATTGTTGTGTCGTTAGAAAGCCATTTTCGAAGATTCATGCTTCCTGCTTGAATTATCCGTGTCGACTGATCAAATAGCTCGATAGCTTCGTTTACGTTATCAACTGCCACAACCAAGTCATCGACGTAGAATGATTTTAATAATATAGTTGACGTTGTTGGATAATTATCCTCTTGATCTTTAAAAAGTTTTCGTAGTGTAACTGACAATAGGAAAGGACTTGTGGTTATTCCAAAAGTCACACGTTTCATGCGGTACGTCACCATTTCCGGTATGTCATTTGCAAACACTATATTTTCAGGAATTGGGTCGGCATACCATAGAAAACGATGAACGTCGCGATCTTCTTCCGACAGTGCTACTTGTAAGAACGCTTTTTCAATATCCGCTATTAGCCCAACCGATCCAATTCTAAATTCCAACAAAATCCGTATCAAATCTGGTACTAAATTATCGCCGGTGTATAAATGTTGGTTAAGTGATTGGAAACCAGATGCGTGTGCTGATGCGTCGAACACAACCCGAATTTTTGTTGTAACTCTATCATCTTTATACACAGCGTGATGTGGCATATAGTAAATTCTTTTTGTAACTTTGCTGTCCGTTAATACGCGTTCGGCACAATCATTATTCATATATTCGCGTATTACCTTATCGTATTCGTTCAATTTCTTATCTCTTAACAGCTTTAAAGTTAAGCCTTTTAACCGCACCAATGCTCCTGTGTAATTATTGTCTAAATTTTCAATATTTTTCCAGGGCAATGATACCTCATAGCGTTCGGAATTCCATTTGACGTTATTTTCTATAAATTTATTCGTAAAATCGTTAGATTGTTTTTCGTTTGCGTTTATACCAATTGTTTCTAATGACCAAAAGTTTTTTACGTCCACGTTATCATAATTCATATTTAAGTTTAACATCTTTGCCAAGTTGCAATTCACTAACAAATCATCTGATTTTGTTGAACTACTGCTAGCTCCATGCAGTGTCCAACCTAATTTCGTATTTACTGCTGTTAAGTGTTCTGACAATGACTTTGTTTCACCTGTAACCAATTTCCAATAATTATCTGCACCAATCAAAAGCCCAATACCAATGAAATTTCCTTTCACATTAGAGTCTGCCAGTGTGAAATTTGACGAAAACTCGCGAATCGTTGGTTCCATCAACGACGGCGGTTTTAAGAAGTCAAAACAAATTTCGGGTACTTCAACAGCGTTAATTTGTATGATTTCTTCGTTGTTTATTCCCTTTAAATTGACTTTTACCATTTTACATAGCCTAACAGGTGCACGTGTGGCTTTTCCAAAGGTTTGGATAGCTATTTTATGTTCGTCAATCACAGGTAATTTCATTTGTCGTGACAAGCATTCTTTTATGAATGTTATCTGACTGCCACCATCTAATACTAATCGAATTGAAGTTTGATCATTTTTATTTATCAAAAGTGCACAAGCTGTTTGCAAATATATGTTGTCTAATCTTTCATTGGTCAATAGACTCGTAGAGGTACTTCCCTTTTCTACACCTGTCGGACCCCTAACGTTAACCATGTCAATTAGTTTTCTCTCATTAGAGGTCGTTATATGAGGATCACACATAACTGTTGCATGTCTGCGTTTACAGTTATTGCATCGAATATTAGATTTGCAGAATTTTGAAGTATGATAAGCCTTTGTACATCGAAAACAACAACGATTTTGTTTTAAAATATCCTTTTTTTCGTTTATCGTTAAAGTTCCGTCACAATTTTCTGACGCATGAGATTCCGCCTTGCAGAATAAACATCCTTTTATACGAGTGAACAAACTAGCAGCGGTAAAACTATCATTATTATTGTTGGATTTGTTTTTGATGTATGTTATATCGTTGTGCTTGTCTGTGTCCCGTTGGTAATCAGTTGACGTTTCGTAATGGGCTAGATCAAGTGAATCTAATTCGATTTTCAAAAATTGTAGTAGCGCGGCAATTTCCTTTTTGTAGCCAACATTCTCTACTACTGACGAGTTACTGCTGACCGATAGTACATTCTCCCCTACGATATTAGTTTCCTTGCTTATTTTTTCTTTACTAAAAGAAACCCGTAGCCTATACGGCAAGGCTTTGAAAATCGTCGATTTAACTAGAAGTCCGTATTGTTCTGGCGATACACCTAGCGTTGATAAAGACCTTACAATAGTTGATGTTGCATTAAATAATTTTCTAAGTCCGTTTATGTCTTTCTCACTTCGTATTGGTGCGATTGATAAAAGTCTTTGTACGTAAGAATCAATTATACGTTCCGTATTGCCATATTCTGCTTTTAACATTTCGATAGCGTCTTTATATGAAGATTGACTTGTAGTTAAACCTGATATTGTTACAGCGGCTCGACCAGTTAGATAAGTTTTAAGATAAGCAAATTTCGCGCAGTCGTTTAAATTAACGTTATCATGAATTGCCGAACAATATTGTTCCCAAAACGCTGGCCAAGACATGATATCACCGTCGAATTTAATAATTTCTAATTGGGGTAATCTCACCGAATTCGTGAAACCACCTTCCCTTTGACCTATTCGATCGGAGACGACGTTCGTGTTTGTCACTGGAGCTGTAAACGTTGCTTGATCGGCGGCGGTGGCGTTCGTTATCGTTGACACAGGTACTGCAAGCGTTGCTTCCTTCACTCGTTGATACTGCTGTAACCGTGCTATTATTTCCACTGCTTGATCATTGTAGTCCAGTATTTTTAAACATTCATCTTCCATAACATCCTCGCTGATCGTTGGCGCTAGTCTTTCATTGAGTGCTTCCAAAGTTAGCTGTGTAGCTTTTATGCGAGCGATCAATACCTGAATTTCATTAGGGATGATATCTTGTACAGTTTCGTGACTTATCATATCCTTGCCATTGTTTATTAATTTCGTTAATTGCATTCGTGTAACTCTTCTCAAAGTTGCATCCATCGTTGTTCCAAAGTTCCCGGGTTTCGGCACCAAAATGTGAAAACTCTTCAATAAAACCCACGACCCACGGTTCATAAACAACTTTGTTTATTTTTAGAATGAACTTTTATAACATGTCAATGTTAATATTTTTATGTCGATGTCAATAATATAATAACAATATAACTAAGCAACAAATTGTCGTGTTGTCCAACTCTATTTGTAATTTTCTACAATGTGTGTGTACCCGTTTTTTGTGGCGACGATTCCGTAGAAACTGCTAAAGGTATCGGGACAAAATTTCATATTTAGAACTTCCAAAGGAGCTGGAGGTTTACTCTTAGCATTTTTCAATGATTTTGCAAATAAGTCGCCATTTCTGTAATTTCGTCAAAACAGTTAAATAATAAATTAAAGTGGAGGAAATTTTGTATAATTTGTCTATGGCATTTTTTGGTAAAACTAATAGATTAGCTGCATGAGCAAATTCTATTGATCGGCATCGCTAGTAGTGCATTAAAACTAGTTAGCCAGGACTTGACATATCCCTATCTACTACTATATACTAAACGTGACTCACACTCTGCCGAAGAAGTTAACGAAAAAAGGCGAATCGGGGGAAGGGTCTGCTCCTCGGAGAAGCGAAAATCGGCGCCGCAGTCGCCGATTTTCCGCCTCAAATTCGATTCTACAGAGCTTAGGCTTTGGCTTTCGTCCATTTTCGGCCCAGTTCTCGTTATTTTTTACCTCGGTTCGGCTAAATTTATGGATTATCGATTGGGACTGTACTCGTCAGCGCGTCGCCATGGCAACCGATCGAGGTTGCTAGGCAACGGCCGCGCGCTTCGCGACGCGATCACCAGACGGCGACACATCATCATGTCGCTGTTGAGGTTACGCTACGAAGCAATATATGGCGTCCCGTAACCGCGCCGAACATACGAGCATAACCACGTCGCGCGTGTAAGAGCATCCGGGCTTTTTGTCTCTCTCTTAATGCTTCGGCGATCTACCTAGGTCGACCAGCAGGCCTATTGCGCCTGCACATTCTCCTAGTCCCTACTATATACTAAAAGTCTAACACAGTCCGCGGAAGAAGTTTACGAAAATCGGTGAATCGGGGGAAGGGTCTGCTCCTCGAAGAAGCAAAAATCGGCGCCGCAGGCGCCGATTTTCCGCCTAAAAGTGGATTCTACAGTGCTTAGGCTTTCGATTTCGTCCAATTTCCGGCCAGTTCTCGTTATTTATTAACTCGATTAGGCTAAACTTATGGAGTATCGTTTGGGACTGTCCTCGCCAGCGCGTCGTCATGCCAATCGATCGAGGTTGCTAGGCAACGGCCGCGCGCTTCCCGACGCGGTCACCAGACGGCGACACATCATGTCGCTGTTGAGGTTACTCTACGAAGCAATAGATGGCGCGCCCGTAACCGCTCAGAACGTACGAGCATAATCACGTCGCGCGTGTAAGAGCATCCGGGCTTTTTGTTACCCTCTTAACGCTTCGGCGATCTACCTAGGTCGACCAGCAGGCCTATTAGGTCTGCACATTCTCCTAGTATTTTGATACTATTAACAATTAGGGTTGCCAACTGGCCGGTATTGCGCCGGTCTGGCCGGTATTTCAGAGTTCCGGCCGGCGGCCGGTAGCGCCACCCGAAAAGCCTGTAAAAGCATTTGAAAATCCGCTGCATCGGATCTGGCAGGGTTGAACCGCCACGCCACATGTGGCGCCACGCTGAGAATATAGTATTTCTCTCTCAGATATATGGATATATACGATATCATCTGTCTCTCTCCGAACTATAGTAGCTAATGCCGGTTACACATTGGGCGGTTTTTGCCGCGGCGGCAAATGTGTCGTCGCCGCTCAAAAAAATTCGTGGGTTTACACATTTGGCGGCTTGACCGCCGGCGCCGACTTTCAACTGCGAAATTGACAGTTGTGTTTAGTCGTCACTGTACAACTTGTAAAATGGACCGTCAACAACTTCTTGCTCTGTTGTTATACCGTCGAAGAAAGAAGAGGCAAACAAAAAATTGTCTTATTTGGATCCATCCAATAAATCTAAATGATGACGCGAAGTTTCTCAATTATTTTCGAATGACTATTAATCCAGTCCAGTCATTATATACATTTGGAAATGCAAATGAACCGAGAAGGCTAAATTTATGATATGACGTCGGGGTGCCTAGAAAAGCTTAACTTCAAATTGTCGACCAAGATTTCCTATGTGCATTTTCCGCCGTCTTGAAAAAGGGTTAACATATGCGTGTCCGACTTAACACAATTATATTCCCAACAAAATTTCGTGAAAAGAGCTTGTCCCGTTCAAAACTGAAGCGTACGCAGGCGCAGTGCAACCTATGAACGTGAAACCAACAGCTACCTATGCTTACACATTCCAACAGTACCTTACTTTTACATATCAGTGCAATAGTTTGGACTCCGATCAGCTTTTTATGCGCCCGTGTTTTGTATGTAACTGGTATATGGATAATCGCCCCTCCGTGAAATATGAAAAAAAAAGCTGCTAAACAACACAAGAAAAAATATTTTACAACCAAAAAAATGAATATGGAATTTGGGGTAAAAGTATATCAATATATATCCCGCGACAATACAGTTTCATTTTCGCCCCGCCCCAATTAATTATAAATTTCCAACAATATTCTGCAATTCATTTCAACCGCCACATTAAATACATGTTCATAAAACATAAAGAAAACAGTGTACGTACAAATATTCATAATCAGAATCAGACAACATTACCATTCGTTAAATCACCTTCAGATCTTATTTCAACCTTTTTATTATTAACTTTGGCATTTATTCGTCCATCAAAGGCCCATACGTTTTTATTACCAAGCAAGGCTCTTGCTTTTTTAAACAAATCGTACCGCATTCGTGTCAGGACATCAACTATTAAAATTTGCGTATCGTTCAAAAGCTTCCTCTGATTAACTACCGTTCGCTTCCAGCGGTAAAAAACCGCCGCATCCCAGATAACAATCGTGCAACGCACAAAATCATCACGCGTAATTTTTCGGTGCGATGAGTGCAATATCGCTTGCACGCGTGCGTTTTGTATCGACACGCATGAGTGCCGATCAAAACAATACACAATGCGTCGCACGTTCGGCACGATGCGTCGTCCGTGACGAATAAAACGCACGGGTGCGAGTGATATGCGCCGCATATCGCCACTCGAGTAAGAATGCGGGCGATATGAACCTCCATTGATGACGCATCTGCGTGATCATATGAACGCACGTGCGGTTGCAATTGCATCATTATGCGTCGCACGATTGTTATCTGGGATGTGTAGACGCTCATTTGATCACATACGCTACTATGTGGCAGCCGGCGCCTGCACAGCGACCGTCATCGGCAAGACCGCCGCGCGTCATTTATGCCGCTCAGTGTGAATGCTTCCATTCAATTCTATACACTACTGCCGGAACAACGGCGACGGCAAATTTGCCGCCACGGCAAAAACCGCCCAATGTGTAACCGGCGTAATAGTGATAGTGATAATATATCTAGTGTTCGAGTCAGTCGTTTGCAAAATACTGTAGTAGCCGGTTGCGATAACACCGAGTGATCATGAGCAATCATGAGCTGACAATGAAAATTCATTGACTCTGCCAGGAAAACGAAAGCGTTCCCGCAATTGTGTATTTAATGAAGAATGGAAACAAGATGAGATATCGGGACGGTTGTATGCCCATGAAAATGTTAATATGGCAAAGTGTATACTCTGCAAGGCCGACTTTTCTATTAAGTATGACGGAATAAAGGCCGTAAAACGTCACGCCGAGGGTGTAAAACACAAAACTGCAATTAGTTCGCGAAATATGTCTTCCGTAATGACCATTTTTTTTTTTTAAGTAAACTTGGAAAATAATTCAAGTTTAATTGTTTAAATAAAACAGTTAGTTACCTTGAAATATCGATGTAAAATAAAACAGTAAGCGCGTAAAGTATGGAAACGTGAACAAATCTCCGAAACAGATTGTTATTTTAAAAATCCAATTCAGTTTTCAACCTTCAATTGTTTTGAGTTTATCGACATTTTTGTGAAATTGCACCTCCATCTTTTCTTTTTGATTTTGATTTTGTCTAGGAAAGGACAATTGAACATTGGATTATTATCTGAATGGAATATGAAAATGCGTTTTGAAGCGAATTATTTACCCTAAATACAAATTCCGGAATCGCGTTTTCGAAGAATGTGAGGTCAAAATATAACAAAGAGAGACTTTCATAGAACCCTCAAAAGGGCCTCCTTGTAAATTTTAATTTACTTCTTTCGCCTGAAATTATGATCACAAATATTTTTTTAATATTTTGTTTTGTTATCTTTTTTCATCGTTTACAGCGATATAAGTAGTGTGCAGGCACTTACACTTAGGGAACAACGACAAGCTCAATAACCAGACGGAATATGCGACTTTCATGCCCAGATTCGCATTCATCGAAAGTTATCAACTATATTTTTCTCGAACATTTTCTGATGTATGGTCGTAAATTGTGTATGCTATCATAAAGATAATTAAGAAATGTGTCATAATCAGTAAGAAAAATATGGGGTTACCATTAAAAGAATTTCAATGCCGTCAAGTCAAAAACAAATTACGGCTAGCAATTTTATTTGATATAAAAATGTGATTCGATAATTAAAAATCGACATGTCTGTGATTTTTTCTCATCTTTCATACTTTGCGCGCCACTGTATATTCAATAATCAGTATTCAGTATGATAGCATTCTTATTTATATTCTAAACACCATTCAGAATTACATATTAGCTCGTGTAAAAATTAAGAATCCATGATTATTTGTCCTGCTATATTATACGCCCCATTTGAAATGTTACATAACTTCTAAATTTTGTTCCCTCGGGAGCAAAATTAAATCGGCAACATTTAACGATTCAGCCATATCGACAAAAATTCAGTTGGGTTGGGTTGGGTTGCTGGTGCCGGCCGGTATTTTGAAATTGAAGAGTTGGCAACCCTATTGACAGTTTTGTCACATCAGCGTTTGCGTTGGGAAACACCGATATATAATATGATAGTCATGTGCCTGCCCACATAAGATTTATTTATATTTTAATGGTTTATATTCTTTATTTTACACCATTTTAATCTACGTACAATTTATATTTTCTTTTTTATAATATTATTTTTACTTTTTATCTGATGTTTGTAACTTTGAACTTAAGGAGTTTAGCGAATCTGGAAAATTGGAGATTAAGGAAAAGCCCTAATATTATTTCATGAGTTTTTCCATTTACATACATAAGTTGATGCACACACGGTGGGCAAAAAATCAGTACAAATTTACGGTTTACTTGTATTTCCAATAATAATAAGTCAGTTCAAATATTTCTTTAACACACGTCTTGTTTATATTGTGAAGATACTATAATCGCAATAACAGATCGCTTCAAGCCAATATTATGTTACTTTGTGTATGGCTATTTTCCATTTGTGATAATATCTGGTAATCTTAATATGACGACTAGAAATGTGTATAGAAATGAGTACACATTAGTTTAGGTTTGCTCAGTAAGAATAGTTGATTGTATTGTTGCATGGTGACTTTTTTCTCTATTTGCTCGTTTTGTCAAATAGCAATCACATCAAAATTGCCTATACAGATACAGGAACAAAATAAACAAAAGGTTTTTATACACAAAGATTTATTTATTAAAAAATAAAAGTAACTGATCAGCATTTGCGGTAAAAACTGTAACACGAACATTAAGTCATATAGTAGACATTCGAAATAAATAATACACCTTATATCGTCTTAAAATATTACTTATGTTATTCCCTAAATCTTAGTGATAAAAATATTATTTATTACTAATCGGAGCTGTTGTCTGAGTCGAGGTTATATATGACGGGTTTTGTTGCTCGGCCAACAGCCCTATTTGATTTCGGAGGTGGACTATAATCACTTCCAGTATCGTTGTCATCGCTATCATAAAACTTCTTTCGCTTTTTCTTGTCCTTTTTCGGTTTCGAATCGATATCAGACCCCTCACTGTCAGCTTGTTTCTTCTTCTTAGGCCTCCCCCCCTTCTTAGGTTTCTCAACTTCCAAATCATCGTCATCAGTCTTTTTCTTTGCCGTTTTCTTCGGTCCTGGTTTCTCCTTAGGCTTTTCAGATTCGTCGTCTGAATTGAAGTAAGTCTTCTTCTTTGTTTTCTTCATTATTTTTTTCTGTTGGAATTCGTCTGAGTCGCTGTTCTCGGAAACTTTTCGTTTTGGAGCTGGTGCTGCCTTTGGTTTTGCAGTTGTGTCTTCTTCGTCGGAACCTTGTGATGTATCTTTTTTACCTGAAATTATTTTAATAAGTATAATTAAAAAAACTGCTTTTGGTAATAAATAGTAGCTGTAAAATGAAGATAATGTGAAGATAAAATTAATTATCAATTTATTGAGTAATTTATTTTATTATTATACTTTATAATTTATTTATTACATTAATTTAAGTTGTACCTATATTCCATAACATAACATTGCTTAGGTGTTTTGCGAGTATGTATATAGAAACTAGTAAGAATATTATCTTCAGCCGTGTTGAAGATAAAATATTTAAAAAAAAAAAACAAGTGAACTGATTTTGCCCATTCACGAACTTGTCCTTACTTGTTAAGCTTGTTGCTTGTAGAGCAAATTTCAGATCAATTACTTCAAAATTACGGCAGTTATCGTGTACACAGACTTACAGACAGACATACATAGCTATTCAGTTTTCAATGCTGATCAAATACATATATATAAGTATATCTGCCACGCCTCCTTAAGGGTGTTTATTAATTCAGAACCGGGGTTTTAAGTTCAACTAGAATAGTCGTGACCTTCTTGCGGCGCGTCGGTTTACGTCGGGTGTGTTAAATTCGGTAGTGTTTGACTTTGGGACTTGGAACATTTCGCCCCAGGTCGGAATGGGGACTTGGTGTAATTTTGGGTGTGGTTTCGTTCGGTGATTCGTCTGGGTGCTGGTGTCCTAAAGCTGTGCCCCAATTTTTGGTGTTGCTGTACCGATAGCAGAGATTAACTGGTAGGATTTTAAGTTGACATTGTACTGTTATTTGTGTGTATTGCTAAAAATTGTCCAACTCTTTTCGTGTCTGTTGTGTGATAGAGTTATGTTTTGATTGAGAGAAAATTGCCGTTGCCTGTTAGACAGACAGGATTTAATGATTATTAATAGAGACATTCGTTAGAGTATTGTTGGGGGAACTTAACAGGTACCAAGTTGAGTTTGTAGTAAGAAAAGTTGAAGTATTTTATCGAGTTCATGATGGAATAATTAACTTGGTGCACGTTATTGTTCTGGGTGTTAATTATAATAAACTTGGAATAGTATTAGATATCACTCATAGGTTCGTAGTGGAACTTTTTCTGCTTACTGGATTAATTGTTAGGGACATGAACCGTGTATTGATTTGACTGGGTGACATTTTTGGATGTTTATAATATAATTGATTTTACGTTGAATAAGTGTTTGAACTTGTAATTCTTTTGATATAGTGTCATTTGATATAAGTTGAACCATTGTCTCAATTTAGATTTCTTGTTACTCTATTTCATTTAATTTGTATCTCTGATGCAGTTTATATTTTGCGTTACGGTATTTGATTTAAGTTGCATCTCTGATGAAATTTATGCTTTATTTTAATGTCCTCAAAGTAATTTGAATCTGTCTCATTTGTTTTTAAATTTATCCTTAATATATTTAATTTAATCTGAACCTTGTTTTAGTTTATTAATTTTTTTATTTATTTTTATTAATTTAATTTAATTAATTTATTTTTATTAATTAAAGTTGAATTTTCCTATTTACCAAGTGAAAAATATGCTATTAATATGCTATTAAGACTTAGTGTGTTTGATTAAGAGTACGGTAAGTGCAGTCTATTATCTCGAATAAAAACATCAACATTCGCAAGAGATAAATCTTCCAACCCCTTTTGCTCCATTTTAAGTCACCTGTTTATTTTACATCTAAAAATTAGCTAACCGCTCGGCTAACCACACCTACCCAGTATTCTGGGTGGTAACACCACCTTTATTATGGTGGTTGGTTAAATTAGTAACTATGGAGATTAATTTGGGTTAAGTCATAACTATTAGTTTACAGTATTATCAAAGTGCAAGTTACTCATAATTACCACTTAAATTGTAGTTATTCTAATCATCACTTTTTTGGAAATATATGTTAGGAGTTAGTAGTGACGTTAGCAATGCAACATGACAATCATGACATTTCTATATAGCCCAATTGACAGTGTCTGTCATTTTATTTTCCAACACATTGGGCGCGTCCGGCAGACTCAGCGGTAAGTCACCGGTGGATTAACAGTGGAACTAACCGGATTTGTCAGTCTGGATGCGTTTTTAAACTAGTGTCAGTGTCACCTTCTCTGACAATGCTCCATGCTAATAATGACTGATTTTTTGTGATTTATTTATTTTGACATAATTTTACAATCACCAAATTGGTAAACGGTGAGACACACCTGTTGTTTGACATGTGCGTCCAGCACAAGTTTTACTGATCGGTATCTCACTGGTGAGTCTGCTGGACGCGCCCATTCTCTTGGCTATTTGCTAATCGTATCCTAATTGATTCAGTTCAACGTTGTCAAATTTACACCCCTCTAATCTTTAGCGACATTTGATGTCTGTATTAAGTTGCAAACGTTAAATTCCAAAATGAACACCAGAAAAGCAGTTTTCTCATATTGGTGTATTATCATAATGCAGTGTATTATCTATTGCCAATCGCGCTCAAACTGATAGTTGCAGCTACGTGTTTAGTGAGCATTGATAATCGCAAAATTGTATCTAACTGGGAGTTACCATTAACTCAAAGTTAGTACCAGTTGTAACCCCGCTAAACAAGCAATATTGCGACAACTTTCTATAATATTGTAAGAAGGTAACTTGTGTAAATGTATTTATGTTATGTTATTACGATATTTGTGTAACATTATCAATACAATATTTTAATGACAACATTTTATCGACATTAATGCAACATATTTGTACAATCTCCATGCAACATTTTAATGACAACAGTTTATCGACATTAATGCAACATATTTGTACAATCACCATGCAATATTTTAATGACAACAGTTTATCGACATTAATGCAACATATTTGTACAATCTCCATGCAACATTTTAATGACAACATTGTATCTACATTAATGCAACATATTTGCACAATATCCATACCACATTTTAATGACATTTTATCTACATTAATGCAACATATTTGTACAAACTCCACGCAACATTTTAATGACATTTTATCTACAATAATGCAACATATTTTTGTAACTTTAGTAATAAATAAACAATTTGCTTTTTTAAATATTACATATGTATTTATTTCATGTGAATGTTACAACTGCACGTTTGTCATCAAATTCACATGTTTGAAGAACTTTATTTCGAACCTTAATTTTAAACGTAAAAATGGCGGAGATATGAATTCTTGAAAAAACGCAGATTTTTTCGGTTTTTCCGAATTTCATCCGTCAATTTTAATGCGATCGAGTCCGTGGCTTTATTTTTTTCATCTTTTCATTCAAGCATCAAGATTGCTCCATCGGTTCAGCTTTTACAAGCGAAAAACGAAAAAAGCACGATTTTTTGTGTTTTTTCGGCCTTGTTGACCGAGCAGCAGGTACAGGGATGAGTTGTTTTATTTTTTGCTTTATTTTTATCTTTGGTTGACAGCGCGTTGGTTTGGGTGAGCATAGAGTCCTTGTTTTGCTAGTGCTAGTCTCTTTTTATTTCAGGTTTTGTTATTTCATTGCGTTTATTTTTTGTATTATGTTTTTGAAGGGTCCGGGTGGAAGAAAAGGAGTTGTTCTCCTTAACCCGCACCTATTAACCTCCTAGAATTTAAGTTTGTTTTGTATTTTTACTTTATCATTCGCAGTATGTAAAGTATTGTAATCATGCCAAAAAAAATTTTGAGATTTTAGCGGAAATATGTCATTTTGGGTCCCCTGAACATTTTTGACCAAGTTACAAAAAATGTCTGTGTGTGTGTGTGTGTGTGTGTGTGTGTGTGTGTGTGTACCCGTTTTTGTGGCGACGATTCCGGAGAAACTACTAAAGGTGTCGGGACGAAACTTCATATTTAGAAGTTTCATAACCAAACTTAGAGCTGAAAAGCTTTCTGTTGAAAAGGGTCCAAAGGAACTGGTGGTTTACTCATAGCATTTTTCGAAGATTTTGCAAATGAGCCGCTATTTGTGTAATGTCGTCAAAATAGTTAAATAATAAATTAAAGGAGAGGAAATTTTCTATAATTTATGTATGACATTTTTTGATAGAATTTATAGTTTAGCTGCATGAGCAAATTCTATTTCATCGAGATCGGTCGTACTGCTTTAAAACTAGTAGCCAGGATATGTCAGATTTTTTGATTCTAATGACAGTCGCTAGTGTCAAACGCTAATGTTTTGAAAATACTACTGTCAATATAGGCTGCGTTCGGATATTGAACCCCGTTACACTTTTTACACCCAATAACACGTAGGTGTCATTTGGACGGTGTACCCGGTGTCAACGGAGTACAATATCCGAACGCAGCTTTAATCGAGATATCTGTCTAGTTCTACTATTTTTATTTTAATGCAGACATAGCCGATCTCGATCAAATAGAATCTCATGCAGCTAAACTATTAATTTTATATATAGTATGATAAAGTCATGTGCCTGGCCACATCAGATTTTTTTCTGTTATAACCATATTTGGAGGTTAATAAAGGCATTTATTATTATTATTATTATTATTATTATTATTAAGTAAGAAGTAATCTGCAACAATCAATTTAAAATATTGCATATAAACATCCAGTGCATCTCCAATAAGATTCAATCGCTGACGGATTTTGCTCAGGAAGAAAACTTTGGCGCAGTATGTGTGACCGAACATTGGCTAAGTGAGGACAACTTCATGATGTACCAAATGAAGGGATATAGGATGATGAGTGTGTTCTGCAGAAGGTCCTTCATTCATGGTGGTGTTGGTATCTTCATTAGAAACAACATTCCCTCTAATTCTATTGACACGATCAATGCTCTATCTGTCGAGAGGCAGTGCGAGTTGTCTGCGGCTTACCTTACGGAGGCCAACACTGTATTGCTTGTTGTATACCGATCTCCGGAGGGCAGTTTCGATGTTTTCCTGGAGACATTGGAACTTGCTTTAATCAATGTTTTTGACCAGTTTGATGCAAGAGCTCGAATAATACTGGCTGGTGACTTCAATGTCGACTTTGCATCACGCAGCTTGTCTACAGGGAGGTTATTGGGATTGTTGGGAGGTTTTCTTCTAGAGCAGTCTATATTCGACTACACCCGTATAGCCGCAAGAAGTAAGACATGTATCGACAATATATTTCATAATGTTCCATGCTCCAAGGCATACACCATCTCCCCGGGGTTGTCTGATCATGAGGGCCAGGTTTTGGAGGTCCCTGTTGTCTCCAGGAACAGAGAGAAACGTATCACCGGAAGTTTACCAATAATACCAGAATGGTTTTCCGAAGCCTATTAGAGGCTGAAATTTGGGAAGGAGTGAATGAGAATATACATCCGGACAAGTCTTTTGGATGTTTCTTGGGCACGTTGCTGGACCATTTTGAAAAAGCCTTTCCCCTGGTTCAGAAAAAAACCAAGAAACAATTGATCCACAACCAACCTGATATCCGACAGATGAAAGAAACGATGCAATTTATGTTTGATGCGTTTAAGTGTACTGATGATATTGAGTACTTTAAGATGTACAAAAGTTACAAAGAATATTACATCAACGTAAGAGAGGAAAGAGACAGACAAATGAATGTTGGGTTTATTAACTCTGCCCCAAACTACCAGAGGGCGCTGTGGCAGGTTATAAACACAGAGACGGGAAGGCAAACTAAACCTGATCTATCAAATCAAATTCCTAGCACTGATTTTAATAATTTCTTTTCCACCACTGCGGATATTGTGTGCCGAGGTTTGCAGCAAACACACACAAATGCTGAGGATGCTTACCGAAGGGTTCCTCTTAAAGGCGGTTCGGCGTACTTCTGGCCCACTACGGAGAAGGAAATTGATGAAATAATAAATAGATTGAAGCCAAAATTCACTCGCGACTGCTACGACCTCAGCGTTAATCTACTCTAAGAAATGTGTCCCTCTATTTGTCATCCTATATCCAATATAATTAACGCCTGCTTTTTGAGTGGGGTGTTCCCTGATAGGCTGAAGATTGCCAGAGTTATTCCGATCTACAGGGTGCGGCAAAACAAATAGACCGGTTTGGAGGAGTGAATACTCGGGCGGTGGTGGGGTAAGGTTGGGGGGGTTTGGTGTCATTCCATTCCGTCAGTCATGCCATTTTAGTAAACTATATGGTTTGGAACGGAGCACATCGTGGCTTTTCCGTGCGCGCGTTTTTTGAAAACAACCAATCTGTGGTCGCCACACAGAGAGCATTTCGGCGACACTTCAACATTCCGCGCCACATTGCTGTTCCTAGCAAGAACGCCATTCGGTCCTGGGCTAGACAGTTAGAAGAATCTGGTAGCACGCTAAGAAGACGTACACATGGCCGACGTAGGTCTGTCAAATCTGTGTGCGCAAATGCTTGCACAGATCCCTCCCAACGCAGCTTTCTTTAGTAGCGACGAAGCGCATTTTCATCTCAGTGGGGGTGTAAATAAACAAAATTTCCGCTACTGGGCTGAACATAACCCCAGAATTATTCGCGAAAGACCGCTACATTCCCCTAAACTAACGGTGTGGGCTGCCGTGTCAAAATTCGGCGTTATAGGCCCATACTTTTTTGAGGAGGAAGGCGTTACGGTGACCGTGAATTCCGAACGGTATGTGGCAATGTTGCGAAATTTTTTGCAGCCCAGAATGGAAGCGATCGTTGAAGAAGCGATACTGGGGGATGTGTGGTTCCAACAAGATGGAGCTACTGCTCACACATCTCGAAATTCACTGAACGCTTTGAGAGAAATTTTTCCCCAACGTCTTTGCTCTCTGGGATGGCCTGCACGGTCACCAGATTTAAGTGGTTGTGACTTCTTTCTTTGGGGATATCTGAAGGAAAAGGTGTTTAAACGTCGCCCTCACACTCTACCAGAGCTAAGGGAGCGGATTATTGAAGAAGTGAACGCTATACCACGCGAAATATGTGAACGAGCTGTACAAAGCTTTAGGAATCGTCTTCAACAGTGTGTTGCTGCTAACGGCCGCCATCTTAAGAACATTATTTTCAAAACGTAGTTATTCTTAAATGGTTAATACTGTACAATTCAAAAATAAAAATCTTTTTTCTCTATATACACCCGTTACTTTTTTATTATCCTTCAAAACCGGTACATTTGTTTTGCCGCACCCTGTATAAGAAGGGTGACAAAGACTCAACTGCTAACTACAGACCAATATCTGTTCTTCCGTGTCTCTCAAAAATATTCGAGGAGGCTATCGCTTCAAGGATGCTGCATTTTGTGGAGAAACACAAATATTTGAACCCTAACCAGTTTGGCTTCGGAAGGGGGCATAACACGACGGGAGCACTTCGGGCACTGATGGGGTGCATCCATCAGGCTCTGGAGAATCACCAACATTCCGAGGGATTGTTCCTCGATATCACAAGAGCATTCGATTGCATCCCGCACCCTTTGCTGCTTGACAAATTGGAGCACTATGGATTTCGGGGGAGATGTCGGGATCTGTTGGCATCTTATCTTTCAGACCGGAAGCAATATGTCGACCAGCCAGGCGACAGAAGCCACACTATGCCAATACAGAGAGGTGTGGCCCAGGGGTCAGTAATGGGTCCTTTGTGCTTTATCCTCTTTATCAACGACCTACCACTGTGGATGGATTCCGATACATTATTGTTTGCAGACGACATAGCCATCCTCAATACTTCTGCTAATACGGGTCTCCTTGCGCAAATGACGGACGAAAGCCTTGAAAAGGCAACCAATTGGTTTTCTGCTAATGACCTTTTTCTGAACCAAGAAAAAACCAAGCGAGTCATCTTTACATCATCTAAGCGACTGGCCCACAATAACATTACATCAGTGAGGTATCTGGGTGTGCATCTCGACTCTAGGTTGACATGGCTTCCACAAGTTGAGGAGCTAATCAAACACCTATCCAGAACAATTTTTGCCATTAGAAGAATAAAAAATATAATTAACATCGATGCTGCCAAAGTAGCATACCACGCGCTTTTCCATGCTAGATTAATGTATGGACTGGAGCTGTGGGGAGGATCAACTCATGCGAGCCAAGTCTTTACCATGCAGAAGAGGGCCATTAGAGCGATAGAAGGACTACATCCAATGACCCACGCTAAGCCGTACTTTCAGGCAAATAAAATCCTGACTCTACCCTCAGCCTATATCTACAGTCACCTAATTGCAACAAGAGCAAAAGTAGCCTCAATTCCGACTCGCAAACAGTGCCACCACTACGAAGTCAGGTCACAGGATAACGTAAATATCCCTTTCAATAGACTCGCCAGTTCCGACACTTAACATCATAACATCATGGCTTACAGTTCTTTAATAAACTCCCCTTAGAATGGCGCACCCTTCCGCAACGCAAGTTTGGGCTCACCATAAAACCATACTTGGCCACACATGCGTTTTATTCGATTAGCGAGTTCTTGGACCCAAATTTCATAGTTCATTTGGAGTAACTTTTTTCTGAAATATATTATATTGTATTATGATTTTATTTTCTATTTTCTTGTACTTGAATCAACTTGATTTAAATAAAGTTTATTATTATTAATATTATTATAACAAATTAAGTAATGATATTTGCGAGTCGAAAACACATCACAATTCATCTATGGATTGTTCCACGTGACCTGGGACCGTCGGCTTGCTGATTCTATTTTTGTCACAAAAAACTCTCTATTGCCTGGTCTAAGATTGAATGCGGTCTGAATTGAATATAACTGGAACCGGTAATCGAACACCAGTACTGGCTACACTGCATTATCGGATGCAATTGGTAATAACCTACTGAGGTCGAACCGATAGTTGCCCAATTACTTCCTGCGATAGTTTCGTCAGTATTGATAATAGCAAACAGACATTGATAAAACAAAATATTCCTCACAAAGAACCATTTTTACCTAGGCCGCTTGGTACTCCTAACATCATTTACATACATGTTTGCTGGGTGTTCGTATACAAAGTAAGTACATAACTAAAAATCATATTGGAAGTAAATAGGTAAGGGATTTTGCTTCTTGAAAAATTTTGATTTTTGTTAGCCATTCTAGGACCTAACCAATTTAAGGGTATTTAGCTAAAATAAATAAATTAAAAAAAATGAGTAATAATATTCTAAACTCACCAATGAGGCAGTCAAACATATCCTCTGATGACATGTTTGCTTGTGGCGGAGGAGCTTCTGGCTCACTGTCTGAGCTTATGGTGGTGAGGTTGTCCTGTTTGACATCATCGTTCTTCACGGCTATGTTGTCATAGAGGACTGGTTCGTCATCTGACGATTTCTCGTCGCTGCTGCTATCGTCGTACTTTATCGACTTAGCGGCAGCACGCCTACTCATCTGTCTTTCTGGAACAGGTGGAGCCGCCGCGCAGAAATCGTCATCTGAATTCGAAGCCATGGAGACGTCTTCATCGCTGCTGCCCTTCTTAGATCTGCCTCGCTTCTTAGGGCTGCCATTTGCTGGAAAAGTAATCTTGTGTGAAGTCTTATCGTAACTGTGCTTTCTTTTGCATTGTTTAATTTTTGACAATTCAAAAGATTTCGTGTATGTATATAGAAAATATTGTTTGCTTTTTTTGCTTAATTTTTATTTTTAATTTTCCTCATTGCTGATCAGTCACATGAATTACAAAGTTAAGTGAAAACATTATCACCAAGTCAAGGGATAGATAGCGTTCAAGTTTAGTGAAAATATTATCACCAAGTCAAGGGATAGATAGCGTTCAAAGGTTCCGCCACGATCCAGCAATAAAACAAAACTTTGAATGCCATCCTCGCCACTCTGCTGTATTTTCAACCTTATGACCTTCTGTCACATTTCTTAAAAATCTGTACTAAAAAGTAAACGGACTGGGCACGACTACACGATATTTTATTTATGGGTTATGTTTAAAGCTGGGAACAAAAGCGTTAATCTGTTAATCGTTAACTAACGAAGTTAAATTTTTCGTTAACGAATTTAATTTTAAGTTAACTTTCAAAACCATTAACAGACTCTTTAACTTTTCTCTCTCTCTCTCTCTCTCTCTCTCTCTCTCTCTATATATATATATATATATATATATATATATATATATATGGGTCGTTCTTTTACAAATCGTACGGATTTCGCCAAAAATAAATTCACTTTTTTAAATTACACCAAACTTTTTTTATGGCAGTTTCTCGGAATTTTAGTCGATACCTGTATCGGGAATTCATTTTTAAAAAAATATTTTCAGAGATATGAAGGCTTTTGGATGATTTACGATTATTTGCCAAACCTTGCCATATTCAAAATTTAATATCTTTGGTTCTAGTAATCATATCGGACTCATTTTTTTTTTAATTCAAAGGTTGAAATATTTGCTAAATAACTGCGTAAAATTATTATTTTAATTTATGTATGTAAAAAAAATTAAAAACAATTGAATTCTTTAAATAATTATTTCATAGTCGCCCACAATGGATATAATCGAAAAAATATATATAATATCCGCCACCCTTTTACCTACAAAATCCAATTTTTTCTAGGATCGAGTCTCTTATAGTTCAAAAGATATTAAATTTTATCTGACGTGAGTCAAGCACCATTTTCGCTTTTGCGTGTGTTTGCAATCAAGCAAAAAAAGCACTGAAGAAAATACAAGCCATTGTTTTCTACTAATTTTAAATTTTTTCAATTATAAAAAGAAATATTTAATGTATATTCAATCATCAATACTGGCAGAAAAAAACACGTCAGTTAAACAAGGTAGTCAAGGTACAAAAAAAGTTTGGGCAGGTATTTTCCTCAATTTCCGGCTATACACAACATCGGTTTTATAATAAACAGGCTAATACATTCTTATGCAATAAAATGAGCGAAATGTTCGATGATTGTGATGATATACGGACGATGTTAACTGTTGAAGTCGGTGTGCCAGACCATTCCGGCCAGACCGTTTTGGTTAGACAAAACTACATACTATGAAAGTACATATGTTCTTCTATAATTGTGGCAAATTTGACACATGGGTTTTGTAAGGTAACACCGATACCATCGTCTTTCAAATAATTGCTCTGCAACCCATTTCCGGCCATTTCCGGCTAGGCACACCAAGGTTTCTATGTTATGTTTTTTGTTATAAAAAATGGGCGTGATGTTCAATGAGGGTATCGATACACTGACTGTCGTCCCGTTCAGGGAGGTGTGCCGAGTACTTCCGGCCAAATGGGGTTAGGCACACCAAGTTATTATGAGAGAATATGTATTTATCTATAAGTGACAAAAGAATGAGAGAGATGTTTTATGAGGGTACTACGACACCGAATTGCAGCCGATAATTAGCGTAATGAAACACCCTTTCGGCCAAAATTTCATAGGCACATCAGCATTTTCCTTTCATTCAAATCATTTTACATTACATTTAAATCATTCGTACTGATGTTTTATGAGGGTATGATTTTGTCGCGGACTCTCGGACTATGTGCAGTATTAAAAACATTTAACATTTAATTGAAAAAAAATTAAAAAATAATAGAACGTAAAAAAATAATTAATAAACTTCTGATTTTACACATTAAAATTCATAGATGTTCAATTACAAAAAAAAAACAGAAAAAGACAAGTGACAACTGATTATGACGGAAACTATAAGTGTGAAAATCTCAACGATTTTAGTTCAATTTTCTCCAATCACCAATAAAAATCGTTGAAGTTCCCATACTAATAAAAATAATCGAAAAATTATGTTATCAATTTTTGCAAAAGCTGACTGATTGAAATACGTTTGCTATTCGAATGGAGATTATCGCCATTTAGCGAAACTCCGAGCGTCGAAGGGCTACTAGGTCTTTTAATTACCTACAATTGGGGTACGATAGAAATTTATACAACAATGTTTGCAAAGTTATAAACATTTTTCTGTCGCAACTGTTTGAAATACGTTTTGGGGCACAACTCCGAGCGGCGAAGGGCTACTAGGTCTTTTAGTTACCTACAACTTGGGGTATGATAGAAATTTATGCAACAATGTTTGCAAAAGTTATAAACACTTTTCTGTAGCAACTGATTGAAATACGTTTGCTATTCGAACGGAGATTATCGCCATTTAGGGGTTGTCGTCCATAGGGCAAAACTCCAAACGTTGATGCGCTACTAGGTCTTATCATTACCTACAATTTGGGGTATGATAGAAATTTATGCGAAATTTTTCCATATGTAATAAACATTTTTCTGCATCAAATATTTGAAATACCTATGCTATTCGAACGGACATTAACGCCATTTAGGGCTAGTTATCCATGGGGCAAAACTCCGATCGTCAAAGGGCTACTAGGTCTTTTATTTACCTACAACTTGGGGTATGCTAGAAATGTAGGCAACAATTTTTGCAAAAGTTATAAATGATTGGCTTCTTATTCCAAACGCGGAACGGTAGCTCCGGATTCCGTTAACCCTACTTTTTGGAGTTGACAACTCTTAACCCAACCCATGGGCGGCTTTCGTTTTGCACCCCCCCTGGAAATATTTCTGCGGGCGCCCATGCTTGTTGGTCTCCCCTGCTATTGGCCGGGTGCACGATGAAAGCGCCTCTACCGGGGTAGGCAGTGGTCCAATCAAATTTGTATTTATATATTGTTTTTTGGCGAATAGCTGTTAGTAGTGAACTTTAAGAACCGTTTATATTCATTGGATTGACACTTATTTTGTCCCCCCATTACGATGATATCGACGAACGTTCTGTAAACTTATGACAGATAAGCAAAACAACATAATGCACTTTAAACTACTGCGCATAGTGCAGGCCACAGTATTTCTCCGTTTCTCCACTACGGGCGTCTAGATCGATTCTCATCTCCCTTCCAGGGGGTATGCTCAGGGCCAATAGTTGAATGAATTATTATTATATACGAACTGCGGAGGAAAAGAAACATGTTTTAATAAAATATTGATATTAATTGTAATCACTTGTAGTGCAGGCAAATTAACTGATTATAAGCCAAAACCGGTATTAATTGTAGACAGGTGTTTTATTATTGGAAATGGTAAAGGGGCTCATAGTGAACGTAAAAAAATAAATGCAGGTCATGGGGTGGTATAGTGTTTATTTGGGAGGGTTGAAAGCGGGTGCAAAGTACATTATTGCGTTTTCCCGCGAAACTTTACGTTTTATCCAAAAACGTCCTTTACTAAGTTGTAGATCATAAAATAGTCTACTACATTCATATGGGCCACCTTTTACTATGACCTCAAAATTTCGAGAAAAATGCGAATGCCAATGCCAAAACAAATTTTCTGTTTTTTATTTTTCGTTGTCGCAACAATAATTCAATTTTAATTAAATTTTGTAAAAGCGTGCCTTTTTTTGTTTTAAATAAGCATAAATTTTTTTATTAAACAAAAAAACAAGAAGTTTTTGAGATATTTAGTTTTTTCCGTCAAAATCACTTTTTTAAAAAAAAAAATTTGTGGTGAAAAATCATCGTACAGCGTTCTTCTGGGACTCATTTTTGTTGTCTTTATATGTACTTAATGATAAAATAATAAAAATAATAGTCCCTATTTAACAACATGCTCAAAAATTTAAAAAACTCAAAAACGACTTTTGCAACAGTAATTTTTTTAGTAATTGTTCATTATTTGTTTAAATTTTTAAGAAAATTGCAATACTGGTTACTACATTCAATTGTACGAAAAAAATACAATGGAAACTGTCTCTCTATTCTACACTAATGCTATAACCATTGAATTAGAATAAGAAATCTTCAGATAAGTAAACAAAATAATCAGTTTTTGTCTTAGAATCAAAAAGTATCCAATACAAAAGTTGTAAGTCAAGAAAAAATCTACACCTTTTGTAGAGGTTACTATATAACATAACCTCAAAACTTCCGAGAAAAAGGCGAAAAAATAATTTTTTTTTTGTATTTATAATCTTAATTTAGTTTTGACGAAACTTCTGAAAGTAAATTATTTATGTCTTAAAAAATCACAAACTGTTTATGAAAAAATTCTACTAAAGTAGTTAAAAATGTGATAACATCAATACAGTAGAAACAGTACTTTAATAATTAATAATAATAAATTACAAAAGTTAATATTGTAACACGCCCCTAATACCAGTGCAGTAATACCGTAATAGCGCTTTCGAGATCGCCACCATCGCACCATGACCAGCGAGGACGTAGGAATCCCATTCCACTACGTGTCGACACACGACCTGGACCAAGCAGCATAAAAGACGGCACGCAACACTGGCACATGAGTTCGCTCACCGGACTCGAGGCAACTATTAACTTGGCGCACCTCATAGGGCCTTGCTGACATCGTGGAATCCAGACGGAGAGACAGGCATCGTCAGTATACGACACGCTGCACCTACCGCGACTTGCATTTTCGAATATTTCTTTCCGAACGACCCCAACCCGTCAATATATATTTACAGATTTACAAATAAAAAAATTAAAAATAAATGACTAGGTATGCCAATCTTTGCATTTTTCGCATTTTTTTTTTTAGGTTAAGTTATACCGGGTGATTCAATTTCGAGGCTCACCATGGGGATCTCGCTTATTAGTGGAGATAGAGCCTATGTTTAAATTTGGCAAAGTTTCGTATTTTTGTGCTGATCAATTATCTAAAAAGAAATTTTAGCTATCATTTTCCATTTTAAAGATATCCGCAAAAAACTGAAATGTTAAGATATCGTTTTTAATTTTTTATGCAAAACCAAACGTAGCTAGACATTTGAAACAAAAACATTCTGTAGCTACTTTTTAACAAGGAATGCATAGTAATTTTTTAATTTGAAATAACTTCAAAGATGGCGGCGTAACCATGGCCAACTTTTGTTTTTCTTATGGGCGCCATGTTGAATTTTGGCATTTTCCGATAGTCGTGTTTTTTCTCACTTCCGCAATGTATAACATGTTAACATTATTTTTTAAAATAATGGTGTAATAATAAAAAAAACCTTCAGGTACCTAAGTGGAGCTTGGTTACAGACCGCCGGACTCGTTGCCAAGCAACGTCAACAAAATGCACTTGGATCAAGCGGCGCGCTCAGCGTTGGGTTTGCAATTTAACCAAATAAACCTTAATTGTGGTTGATTGTGGATGTAAACTGCCGTTTACCAATAACGAAAAGCGTGATATAAGGGTTTATTATTGTTCTCATAGAAATGCCCAATCGTACAAAATTCCTAGCATTGGACAGAAATTTAGCGGCCCATGGATCGTCAAAACCAAACATAGCTAGACATTTGAAACAAAAACATTCTATAGCTACTTTTTAACGAGGAATGCAGTGTTATTTTTTAATTTGATATAGCATCAAAGATGGCGGCGTAACCATGGCCAACTTTTGTTTTTCTTATGAGCACCATGTTGAATTTTGGCACTTTCCGTCAACCGTGTTTTTTCTCATTTCCGCAATGTATAAATGTTGGCATTATTTTTAAAACAATAGTTTAATAGAAAATAAACTGCTTCCGGGTTATGCCGTGTGTCAAGATTTGTTAATGCTGACGTTTCGCGAGCCATGTTGCTCGCTTCTTCAAAGCTTCTTCAAAACAATTGAATAATGAAGACCTACCAAGAAAGTCTCCCTTATATACCTGAATTTACACCTCACTGCGCACATCTGGCGCTACCGCTCCATGTGTTTTTCCACCTGACCGCGTTAGGATCGATTTCCAGACCCTACTAATGTCAGTACCGTCCTCGCGGTTGATGTTGTCAGGATGTTTGTAAATTTCGATGGCTTCTCTAATAAGCCTTCGATGATAATTACCCACCCTTGCCAACATCTTCGCGTCATCGAAATCCATTGTGTGTCCCGACTCGTGGCAGTGTTGAGCAACAGCGGACTGTTGGATCTTGCCTAGCCGGGTGTCCCTACTGTGCTCCTTGATTCGACATTCGATGCTTCGTCCTGTCTGTCCTACATAGCATGTTCCGCACTCACATGTTATCTTGTATACCCCTTCGTTCTTCAGGAGTGGTGTGATATCCTTTGGGTTAGGCAAAAGATCCTTTACCTTAGCTGGTGCTCTGTACCTTACCGTGATACCCGATTTCTTCATTACTCTACCGATTCTCTCTGATACCCCACTTACGTATGGTAAGTAAGCGAACCCCTTTGACTCTTGCGGTTCCTCTGAGACTTGCGGTTTTCTTTGTATGACACCCCGTATGTCAGACTTGGTGTATCCATTCTGGCGTAGGGCCCACTCCAAGTGTTTCCGTTCGTCGTGCAAGGTGCTAGAGTCGCATACCTTCTCGGCTCTGTTGAACAAAGTGTTAATAACACTTCTCTTCTGTTGGGGGTGGTGGTGTGATTTGGCGTTCAAGTACCGATCGGTATGTGTCTCCTTACGGTAGACTGTATGTCCAAGTCTACCCGTTGACGTTCTGTATACCAGCACATCTAAGAAAGGCAGCTGATTGTCCTCTTCCATCGTGAATCCATCGTGAATTTGATGGAAGGACTAACATTGTTCAGGTGGTTAAGGAACTCAGTAAGTCTATCTCTACCGTGTGGCCAAACCACAAAGGTATCGTCGACATATCTGACCCAGTGCTTGGCTTTGAAGGGACTTGATGTAATGGCTTTTTCTTCAAACAATTCCATGAAGAAATTGGCGATTACCGGTGACAAAGGTGATCCCATGGCTGCACCCTCTACCTGCTCATACATCGCTCCCGCCCACTTGAAGTATGTGGTGGGGAGACCATACTCTACAAGATCCGGAACATCGGTTGGTAGACCTAGGGGGACAAGTGTTGTCCGGAGGCCTTCGACTGCCTCCTTAACCGGAACACACGTAAAGAGTGATGTTACGTCGAAACTTACGAGTATATCCTGAGGGTAAATGACAACTTCCTTCAAAATCTGAATAAAATGTTCAAGAGTTCTTGACAAAAGATGTAGTTTGTCCTATAAACGGTTGGATGGTTTTCGCCAAGTATTTTGCCAACAAATAGGTTGGGGAGCCTATTGCGCTAACGATTGGTCTTAAAGGTACGTTATCCTTGTGGATCTTTGGCAAACCGTAGATCCTAGGTGTTTAATAGTTTAATAATAAAAAAAAGTTTCTTTTTTTTCTCATTGTTTGTCGTGCTTATCAGGTATCCAACTGGTGCTTGGTTACAGACCGCCGGTGCCGGACTGACCAGAGTGCTTTGGATTAAAAACATTCAGATTGTAAAAGCAGCCAGTTTATACAACAAAAAGCTTATTTTTTAAGTAAATGTTTAAGCAAATTGGTCGCCATGTAGTTATGCTCTTCTAACTGTTCTTCCCGGAATAGCATTGACCGCATTTGTTATTCGATAGCGCAGATCCTCGATATTTCTGCGAGTTTCGTGATAAATTTCGTCATTCACAGTTCCCCATAGAAAATAGTCAAGAGGAGTTAAATCAGGGGATCTAGCAGGACATTCCACCACTCCACCATTACCAACCCAGCGATTTGGAAATTGTTGATTCAAATAATTTCGTACAACTGCAAAATTTGACTTGTGTGGAGTTTGTACAGTTTCAATTTCTTTGTTCGTAGTGCTCTGCAAACACGTGTTTGCGGCAATTCCAAATTAGAGGCTACTTCCCGCGTAGAAATCCGAGAATCGTCATTTATCTAAAAACCAGTAGTTGAAGCATTGTAAATTATGGTAATCTAACGTTTACCATTTCCAAAATGTCTCTTTGATCATTTTCAACATTTCCACGAGGATTATAGGAATTGCGGGGTTTACTAAACGATCCATGGTCCGCTAAATTTCTGTCCAATGCTAGGAATTTTGTACGATTGGACATTTCTATGAGAACAATAATAAACCCTTATATCACGCTTTTCGTTATTGGTAAACGGCATGTTACATCCACAATCAACCACAATTAAGGTTTGTTTGATTAAATTGCAAACCCAACGATGAGCGCGCCGCTTGATCCAAGTGCATTTTGTTGACGTTGCTTGGCAACGAGTCCGGCGGTCTGTAACCAAGCTCCAGTTAGGTACCTGAAGGTCATTTTATTATTACACCATTATTTTAAAAAATAATGTTAACATGTTATACATTGCGGAAATGAGAAAAAACACGACTATCGGAAAATGCCAAAATTCAACATGGCGCCCATAAGAAAAGCAAAAGTTGGCCATGGTTACGCCGCCATCTTTGAAGTTATTTCAAATTAAAAAATTACACTGCATTCCTTGTTAAAAAGTAGCTCTAGAATGTTTTTGTTTCAAATGTCTAGCTACGTTTGGTTTTGCATAAAAAATTAAAAACCATATCTTAACGTTTCAGTTTTTTGCGGATATCTTTAAAATGGAAAATGATAGTTAAAATTTCTTTTCAGATAATTGATCAGCACAAAAATACGAAACTTTGCCAAATTTAAACATCTCTATCTCCACTAATAAGCGAGATCCCCATGGTGAGCCTCGAAATTGAATCACCCGGTATAGCAACCTCTACAAAAGTTGTAGATCTTTTCTTGACCTACAACTTTTGTATTGGATACTTTTTGATTCTAAGACAAAAACTGATTACTTTGCCTACTCATCTGAAGATTTCTTATTCTAATTTAATGTTTGTAGCACGGATGTAGAAATGAGAGACAGTTTCCATTGTATTTTTTTCCGTACATTTGAATGTTGTAACCAGTGCAATTTTCTTAAAAATTTAACCAAATAATGAACAATTACTGAAAAATTCACCGTTGCAAAGTCGTTTTAGAATTCTTCCTACTTTTAAGCATGTTGTTAAATAGGGACTATTTTTTTATTATTGTGAAAACAACAAAAATGAGTCCCAGAAGAACTCTGTACGATGATTTTTCACCACAGAATTTCTTTTAAAAAAAAATCTGATTTTGACGGAACAAACTAAATATCTCAAAAACTTCTTTTTTTGTAATAAAGAAATGTATGCTTATTTAAGGTATAAAAAGGCACGCTTTCACCAAATTTGATTAAAATTGAATTATTGTTGCGACAACGAAAAATAAAAAAACAGAAAATTCGTTTTGGCATTGGCATTCGCGCTTGCTCGGAAATTTTGAGGTCATAGTAAAAAGTGACGCATGTCACTTTTTTTATGATCTACAACTTAGTAGAGGACGTTTTTGGATGAAACGTCAAGTTTCGCCGGAAAACGCAATAATATACTTTGCACCCGCTTTCAACCCTCCCAAATAAACACTAAACCACCCCATGACCTGCATTTATTCTTTTTTACATTCACTATGAGCCCCTTTACCATTTCCAATGATAAAACTCCTGTCTACAATTAATACCCACTCTCAACTTAATTTGCCTGCACTATTGTGTATCTGGGTGATTATTTGTAAGACTAAGGGTCGATCTTACAAGTGTACGTAAGTAGTGGAATAGTTATTCCCAGTATAAATAGTGCTATTCTGCCTCCCATTGGCTAAAATATTTGTGTTGTCATAGTAATAACAACTTATACTGGTATTTATATTTTATACCAATATTTAGTTATGCCATGGTATAACGTGCTTTGTAAGATCGGCCCTAAACTATGCAATTGAAATTAATTATAGGTCCGACAGAAAAAAGAAGGCGCGATCAACATATTGCATTGCCCGCTGTCATTCAAGAGAATCATCATGTTTCTGTCGACCAACAGATTTTTTATTTCCATTCATATAAGCCCATAATAGAGGGTAAACTTGCTAGGCTACAAATTATCCGTTATACCTTTACAATGAATATTTCACATTTCATTCGTGTTATTTCCATTACTCATTAAAATATAACTTATTTATTTAGACACGATTTTCGTACACAATTAAAATAAAAGCAGACGGCCCAGTCTAAAGGATAATTTTCAGAAATATAACCTCAATAGATTGCCAGTTTTTACACTTTTATTTATGAATTAGAATGAATCCGAATGAATGAATGCAAAAATCAATACATATTTTCAATTGGGTTGCCTACATCAAGGAGTAAAACAAAGAGCAACATCTACCAAACGTTTGAACTCAGGAGACAATAATTTTCAAGTACATTTACACGATCAGGTCGATCAGTCTATATTTGAGCAGTGTAGTACAAGACTTAATATTAGCAAAGGGCCGACCTTTCATCTCCAACAATATAAACAAATATTATCAAATTGGTAACTTCATCTCAAAAATATAAACAAATAATAGCAAAGGGCTCATCTTTCATCTCAAAAATTAAACAAATATTATCAAAGGGACAACCATTCATCTCAAGAAGATAGCAAATATTAGCAAAACCTTTCTAACCTTTCAGCTCAAAACCATTCAGATATTAGCAAAGGGCTAACCTTTAATCCCAACAAAATAAATTACCTACCACGCCAGTAAAGGGCTGACAGAAATATGTATTCGCAAAAAGCTAACCTTTCAGCTCAACACAATAAATAAATTTTAGAAATGGGCTAACCTTTTAGCCTAACAAAATAAATTAACATTTGAGTAGCTGACCTTCAGCTCGACAAGATAAAAATATTAGCAAAGGGCTGTCCTTTCAGCTCAAACCCAATCAAACATGTTAATATTACTCGTAGATAAACAACGTAGGTAGATAAACCAGTTGTTTCAGTACGAGATGAACTCCCACAATCTGTTGATAGATTGACAAGTCTAATTTTTTTTTAGAAAATAAGCCTAGATGAACTCCCACAATCTGTTGATAGATTGACAAGTCTAAATTTTTTTAGAAAATAAGCCTAAAAATCTTCCATGTTAATTTTCATGGCAAAAACGTGTCGCGAAATCTTAAAATCAAATTTTCATCCATACTGTGCATTTTATATCGAAAACTTAATAGGTGATATAAAAAAAGTTGTAACATACAGGGTGAGTTATTAGTATCCCGGCGGTCGATAGCTTATAAATAAACCGCGTGAAAAAGAAAAAAATATTTTATGCAAAAGTTGTTTGACTCGCCATTTTCTACAACGTAAAATTATTTTCATTTATACAGAGTGATGCATTTAAGTGTGACGAAAAGTATGCACATTTTTTTAAATGGAACGTCCTGTATATTTTATTATATTATAAACACTACTAAATTTGTTTATCCAACCGTGTATGTTGCTAAGTCACAACGTTAATAGTTCCAGAGATATTCAACTGTTTTTCCAAAATATGCCCGTTGAAGGATCTTTTTAAAAACTATGTAAACACGACATTTTTGCCGATTTTGCCTTTAAACTATATGAGACAATAGTCAAATCCAGTAGGTAGATGATAGTATCAAAAGATATTAGATACACTATACAGGGTGTTCATTAAATTTAATAAATTTGGATGTTTTTCAAATGGCTTTTTCTCGAGATTTTTAAATGGAACAGCCTGTATAATATGTGTTGGCTGTAATAACCCTTTATTCACTCCAATTTACATCTAGTATGTCATACACCAAATGTTACTATTTTTTGTGATATTTGCAATTTAACGAAAATGTAATGCAATTATAAATTTTAATATTGCTGTGAATAAGGTATTTGGTAGTTTGATGTAAAGTCTTCAAGTGGCGATAGAAGAGATAATTTAGAAACGATTTAATCAGCTTGATCCTTATATCAAAGTATTACCGTTATGAACATATTAGCAATTTTATATAAAATTTTTAATCAGCTTGATCCTTATATCAAAGTATTACCGTTATGAACATATTAGCAATTTTATATAAAATTTTATAAGTATATTTTGCCGTCGATCGTATGGCAACCGAACACGCGATTTAAAGATTTTAATTACTGTTAAAGTAAACCCTAAACCGTGTACTTTTAGGTTAGCTATAGTGCAAATTTGTTGACTTCTGAGTGTTGAAAATCAGATTTTCTTTTATGTGATTTATGTGCTCTCACACAAAACCCAAATATGCAACAAAAGCAGATCCAGATTTTCATTTATAGCAAAAAAATCTATTAAAATTACTTCCAAGTAACCCACTTTCCATTCACATTATCAATATTACTCATACTATCATTCATATTATCCCAATTTTGAATTGTCTCTCCAGAAAAAGAACCTATTTTAAATCAATTAACAATAGTAAGTAGATATTGTTGGTTGTCTTTTGTACTGAATACAAATTCGTTCTCAAATGTACCTAGCTCATCAAGACAGGTTTTAGCGTTTCTGTTTGTTTTTGTGTGTGAGCGCACATGCTATTACAATGAAATGTCTCCGCATAATTTTCACAAAGGTGAACAATTTTTCACGATAGTCCCCCTAAAACTACAATGTTTTTGATTTACTTCGGAGCCCAACTGAAGTTACTAGGTCTTCAGGTTCGCTCGCTGTACGTTTGTAAAAAATGCAAAACATACTTATAAAATTGTGTAATACCTTGATAACGGTAATACTTTTTATATGAATAAATCTAGTTAAATAGGTTCTAAATGGCTTCTTCTATAACGCTTTAAATATTTTACATCATGCTACCCAGCACACTGTTTACAAAGCAATATTAAGATACTAAATAGCATACTACTCTTTAAATTCCAAATATCACAAAAACTACTAAAAATAGATATACGACATAGTGAATATAAATTACAAAGAACTTAAGAGACATTTCAATTAGCAAATAATATACAGGGTGTTCCATTTAAAAATCTGAAGAAAAAGCCATTTAAAAATGTTTAAAAACTAGTGCAT
The DNA here is from genome assembly GCA_963966075.1 of Aphodius sticticus. Taxonomy (NCBI): domain Eukaryota; kingdom Metazoa; phylum Arthropoda; class Insecta; order Coleoptera; family Scarabaeidae; genus Aphodius; species Aphodius sticticus. The sequence continues at coordinate 52,220,799 of OZ014506.1, forward strand.
GCTACAATCACCCTGTATAGCGCATCAAATTTTTCATGACATCAGCATCTAGCTATGGGTTTAGTTATTATGTGACAAAATTTTTAGGACAATATTATCTGAAAAAATGTAGTATTAACGTAGTTTTTAAGAAAGGCCTGCAATTGCCAATTTTTTGACAAAGTATTGAATATCTCAGGAACTATTTACTTTACACAGGTACAACTTACACAGTTGGAAAGACAATTTCCTTAGTATTCATAATATGGCATTATACACAGGGCGCTCCATTTAAAAAAAATGTACTGACTTTCCGTCACGCCTAAATGCAACACCCTGTATAAATGAAAATAATTTTGCGTTATAGAAACTAGTGAGTCAGACAACTCTTGTATAAAACATTTTTTTCTTTCTCAAACGATTTGATGACTATCGACCGCCGGGATACTAATAACTCACCCTGTATATTTTGCGCGTCTACTACCCATAGCTCACGGGAGAGCTACGCCTATGACAACATGTCGATCGCGGCACATTTTAAAGATAAAAGGTAGATCTTAAGTAGACAAAAGTTGGCCGCCCCTGACCTATGTGATAACCTACAGAGTGTGAGTTTGACGCGTCAGGGCGCGTAGCGTCTGAAAAGTTGATACATAGTTCGAAGTTACGGTGCATTTACGTGTGCCGCCGCGGTCCGATAAATTCCACTCAAACGCTTTTCTTTTTCTTGTTCTAATAGGGTATTTGACTATTATTGGAAAACCATCTTAGTGTGTTTATTCCTTCACTCTACATTGTAAATGCATTGTTTTTCCTCAATATTTCATAAAAATCAGCGTTAAAAATTGAATCACAAAAAGTCCCGCCAAAACGATACTTTCTGTTGTGTGACGTCACCGGTTAGTAGATGTCAAATCGGCCCATATGGTCTGTCAACATCGGCATCGTCGCCGTTTGGTAATTGTGTTGTATGATGTGTTGTTTTCACAATTTCTAAATAAAAATGGGTTATAAATGGTGCATAAATCCACAATGCAGAGATACGTCAAGAAAAACTCCGGATAAACTATTTGTAGCTGTTCCGCAAGATTTGAAACTGCGAAGTAAGTGGTTAGCTCGTAGAAATCCAAATGAAATAACTAGCCGCCAATACAAGTGTTTTCTGTTGTGAAGATTACTTCGACATAAGTAAAACTGACTAGAATAAGTTATCTATCGTATTTTCGAACCAGGTATTATCTGATCTGACAGCTTAAGGTTAGGGCTATCCTAACCTACAAAGTTATGCTTACATGGCGCTTTCGTGCTATTAAATTCAAACGGGAGAAGCATAAGAGCGCGTGCGGATAACCCGGTATTGTACGGTGAGAGTGACGCGCTGCATAATAGGCGGACTAACGTCATACGACGTTCATCTGCATACAAGAGAGAGACAGCCGACCCAAGTTATCTGAGCATTGCTCTCCCCATACCCTACCCTGACAAACCGAACGCGCTCTAAGCGTACTAACAAATGACATCACTGGAGACTGAGCCAATTACAGAGCGTTTTCAATCACGTGATAGGACGTGAATAAAATTCAATTTTAATTTTGGTTTTTCATAGAAATAAAGCATATTTTTTTTGAAAATTAATAACAAATAGTTTTCTTAAACTGTAATCTATTAGGATGACTATAATACATGCCATATTTTTAATACAGTCAAATACCCTATTATCATGAAGACTGGAGGTTACTCCATTTTTTCCTCGATAACTACTGTGTCTGCGAGTGAATTTCCATCACGCGTGGTCTGCTATTATTGGGAGAACTTCCGACATTTGATTTAAATACTAATAATAATAATGCTAATAAATGACTGTGACTGGGAGTAAAGGAGCCTGAATTGGCTCGAATCCCATTTATTACCCTACACAATAAGAAGAAGAAGATAACCTACAAACCTTCCAGTAAATTCCCATAACATTTGTTGTTAGTTTTATTGAAATTTAAACTAATTATAAAAACAAATCTACTGCAAGTATGTATGCATAGTGTGTTGAATAACAGTCAACAAAAAAAAAGCATTTTTTCTGAACTGGGTTAAAACCGATATTGCCTGATTCCTCATGTTGAGATAAATAAATGCTGATTATTCCGTTTTCTATCTGCTTTTGTGGTGGCAGCACTTCTTGAAAGTGTAAAAAATTACGTAATTTGACACATTTTGATGCCCCGCCAAAAAAGTGTTCTATGCTATAGAATTCTTTATGCAGTCTGAAATGAAAGCATGAACATTGAACTTTAAAAGTATGAAAAGAAAAACCAAGAAATAATGCAAGGTTCTGAAGCACCGCCATTTGTACTCAAGGTGTAAGTCTACAGATTCACGTTTTTGTCCTGTTTTTGATACCATCCCAAATAAATATATGAGGCCGTAGAACTATCCCAGTAGTGTTAAATAAATGCTTAAACATTTAGCTTTAAAGTAATGTATTGCAATATTATGTGCAAGTTCTGTGAATGGGTAAAGATGGGTGTTTACCCGGGCACTCTTGAACACCTTGCAGTTGCGCGACCAACCTACAGAGTTGGAGCATTTGCACGTTTACCGATTAGATTATATTTATTAACAAAAACCTACCTTTATCCAATTTCTTCCCAAAATTTAACTTTGTCTGCTTCAGACCGTCACTCTTGCTGGGCTTCCCCTTGCCCTTGCGCCCTTTCCTCTCGGCCTCCTCTGGCGTGCCCAACTTATCGGTGAGCGTTTTCTTATCCTGTAGCATCAAATCAAACTCATCCTTCTCATCCTAAAGGTACCGGAACACGCACACAACACCAAAATGACCAAACGGGATACAGATGGGAATACAATAGGAAAGAATGATAAAAAAACAGAGAAAAAAAAATTAGAATTAGCTACATCATGCCACGATGACTCCAAATTTACCTCAGCATCATTCTCTTTCTTCACACCACTCTTGCCCTTCTTCTCCTTTATCTTCGCAGCTAACTGGATCTTCTTCTTGAGGTCCTCAGTGATTATTGGCGCTATCCTTCTGCCTGCCGGTGATGGTAGAGTTTCCTTCATGTTGATTTTCTTCTTACCCTATAAAAAATTGAACACTACTGATCAAACTAATAACAACAATTGTCACACCAAGTGGTAATTTTATAAAGTTGAGTTTGTACGGGAAGGAAAAGCACTTTGTCATACATTTTTTGCTGTCTCTTAGCACACTCCCACGACCTCTTGACATCTCCTTGGCAATTTTAACCTCCTGTCGTCTCAAACATTTGCTCCTATAGGCAAAACCGGGATAGGTGAAGTTGACTCATCGCTTAAAATCGTACGAACTAAGATATGGACGTACCGCGTGGATTGGTTATATTGCTGTGTATATTTGGTTGCCTACTAGGTAGTTCGTTAAAGATTAATATTTAATTACTAAAAATACTATCATTGGTCATTTAATTGTGATATCCTATCTAATTCATATATATATATATATATATATATATATATGTTACGGTCATAGTGACAAATAGGTAATTATTAATAATTACCGGTTATTATTAATAATAGCCAAGTGGCGAGGTTAAAGTGAAGAATTTATCACATGAATCGGCTATTATTAATAATTTCCAGCGTGCTGTGGTCAATGTGATATATTTCAATTCGATATTGCATTAAGGTGATGCTACAATATAATAGAGCCTCAGATTTGGAATTCTGTTAGTATCTACATAATCGCCACACAACGAATCTATTCACTGGGTTTTCAGTGTTGGGCCTTTAGTGACGTTAGTCCTGACTAACTTATTTAGTTACTACTCATGACTAAAATAAGGAAGATTATCAAATCGAGACTAAAAAATTCCAATCCATACAAATTGCATGCACGAGTGTATAACTCTTTGGGGCATGCTTATTTGCGCAATTCTTAACAGTAATAAATTAGACACTCGGTTTCTATTATTCTGCCAATGCATACGTACATAGTGCTTTTTTATTTTGCAATTCGTGGCAAGAGAAATTATTTTTATTTATAACTTATTATTTATTATCTTTTTAATACAAAACTGTTTTATATTTAAAAAATAATTAAAATAACTAAAATATAAAATAATATTAAAAAAACGTTTTATATTTAATTTTGAATACAAAAGTCCTTCCAGACCTTTATTTTTTTTTGTGGTAGTACAAAAATTACACCATTTATATTGTAAAAATAAAGCAAGATAAAGTTTGTAACAATAGGACGTCATCTTCTTTTCTTTTGTTCACAAATGTGAACTGTACCTGTATTTTATTTCTATTTTATTATTTACTATGAATATTGTTTATTTTTGATTTGTAAGTGCACAAATGTGATACAGATTTTATTTGAGTTACCTACTGGTAATTTTATTTATTAAGAATACATTTTATTTTTAAACTGATTCCTGGACTTGAGAATTATTTTATTTTCCCTCCTCAACACTTCATACAGTCGATAGCCCCTCAACTATTATTTTGTGTTTTTGTTACTGTTATATTTTATCATAATATCTAAATAAAAAAAGTATTTAAAAGTCTTGTTTTTTGTTGTTGGTGATAAACACTTTTATAATAACCGCCTTATAAAACAGATTATATCCGTCAGATATTAGATATGCTTACGGTAGGCATAGGTAAAGGACAACAAAAGGTAATGAAAAATGTAAGGAAGATTGGGGCAAGTTGTTACAATGTTTAATCATCTATTTATAAAATAGTACTTTATTGTCAAACACCAAAAGTAAAAATACCGTGTTAGGAACAGAACCATACAAAAATGTTGGCATCATTTGTGCGGTGCAATTTATGTAAAAACATCTATGTAAACTAGTCTCGCCTATTCTTGCATGTATTTGCATGAAAATACAATATTGAAAAAATTATTATTAAATGCGCAAAATTTGAAGATAAATGGGATTTGAGAATTTACTTAATAAATTGTAATTGTACATTTACAAAAAACTACCCACATGCATTAAAAATGGGTGCTATCGATAATAAAATGGTTAACTTTTTTTAACACTGTATAAAATGTCCTTTTTATGTTTTCGTCATTGAGCAGTCCTTGGGTGTATACCAAATATCATTACCAATTATATCCAGTTGTTTCTAAAGTACAAGGTAGACAAAAGAAAACATTCTTTATTATCAATGTTTTGTATTAATCGTAATTTTGGTCATTGGGCTAGCCGTACTGATGATTTGCGTCAAGTAAATAAATATAATAGCTTACATAGTAATCAAAATAACTTAGCTAACTTCTTTGAAGACTGTATACAAAAGATCTTTTGTAAAAAGTAACGTTTTTATCACTTTTACCGTGCCCGTTAGGAAATTATTAATAATAGCCGGTCCATGTGATTATTTAAGTGTTTCTAATCACATTGACCAAATGATGCGGATATTATTAATAATAGCCGGTAATTATTAATACAAACCACATTTATCACTTTAACCGTAAAGCTAGGTTCCCACGGTGCGTGATTTTGCGGATGGTACCGCGCACCACAGACGACCACGCACCGCACCGAGGCTTCTCCCACGGTGCGTGGCGGTGCGTACCCGTGTACGGCGCGAAGGCATCGCAAGCAGTGTTGCCAGGATTTTTTCCCTAGGTCTATGAATATTTTTGTAGAAATGGGAGAATGGGAATTTTACTGATTATTTAGGGAATTTTCAATATTTTGGGGAATTTTCCAATCATTGTGTGTTAATCAGTTTTACATAAATCTACATAAGTCCCCTGGCTTGAACTTTGCCGCTCATATAAACCCAACAACAAAACCCCAACCCAACTCATCGTATGTTAATAATCTATTTTTAATAGTCGATTTTTCATACATTTCTTTACCGTCTTTACACACATGATCTTCCGCAACCAGATGGTGTTACCGTTGCCACTTTTGCAGATGTTACTGCTATCATGGCAGTAGATACAAATGTTGAAGGAGCAACGCTAAAAAAGCAGAGCACAGTGTTATGTGAGTGATAGGTGAACAAAGCAGAACAACGTGCAGTGTGTGAAGTTTAAAGCGTCAGCATCCAAACTAAATTTAAGTTACACGAATGGGGAACACTTAAAATCCAACATTTTTTAAACGTAGCAATTTAGGTTAGATCAATATAGCTAGATAGCTTAGGTGTTATACACAAGTACCTATGAGGTGCTGTAAATTAATAAAAAAGTCCCCCGTCTTCAACTTCGCCGCCTATAATTATAAACCCAAGAACAAAACGCCAACCCAACTCATCAAATGTTAATAATCTATTTTTAATAGTCGATTTTACGTACATCTAGGGAATCTTGGTACTAAGCGCTAGGGACGTAAATTTCAGCCATCTGGCAGCACTTATCGCAAGAGAAATTTTGCCAGAAGGTTCTCAAATGCCAAGTGACACAGAGCGTATTGCGTATTGGCGTTTTGTTGTTGGGTTTATATGGGCGGCGAAGTACAAGACGGAGGAAATATGTATATTTATGTACAATTGATTATTAACATACGATGATTGAAAAAAATCGCCAAAATATTTAAAAATTCCCTAAATAATCAGTAAAATTCCATTTTCCCATTTCTACAAAAATATCCCTAGAACTAGGGAAAAAATCCGCACATGCACGCACCTTTGAAGTTACCACCTTGCGACGGATTCGGACGCACCACTACGGACGAGCCCGCACAGCTCCGGACGGCACCCTTCCCACGGTGCGTTGTGCGTGGTTGTCCGTGGATTTACGCACCGTGGGATCCTAGCTTAACATATACATCATTACCATGTTTAACAGAAGCAAAGTGAAAACATACCAACTAGCCCATTTAAGACAGTGTATTTGTGCGGTTGGAATTAGCTCAGAAATAATGATTTTGTGACTGAGTGCTTAAACTTGGAGTTTCTTTTCTGTTTGTGTAGACATTATTAAATATGTTTTGAAATTCATTTCTGAATATTTCACGATAAGTATTTCACAAAACGGTGGTAAAGTTTGTTGTAAATGTGAGGTTATGTTTTTGGTAATCCTGCAGAGAAGGCACCCAAATTCGTGCGTGCCAAAGGACACCTTTTGCGCATGCGTCCCGTTTGAATTTATGCATTGTTGCCGTATCCGCAATAGTTTACTATTTAGCATTGGTGTATTTTTGAGGTTAGATTACCTGTGGATTTTGTTTTGTTTATTTAAATGGATGTGCAAGCCCGTCCATCAATAGTGGATGCCGGGGAAGTTTTGGAGAAGGATACTATAAGACAGGAACTATGGTGTTTGTTAGATAAGTGCTGCTCTGCAGTGGTTGCGAGGTATTATCGGCGTATAAATAAAGTGTGCGTTCGATAACAAAATACTCAATTTCAGATTTCCATGTCTTTCATTAGGCGGGCCAGAAATTTCGTTCGGCATACCTGGAAGTGTCGAACTTTCGGCAAGTTTTGCTCCGTTAGGAATATATCCTTTTTTTCGAAGAGTCGTTCGACTTTAGCAAAGCTTGTTCAAATACTTTACCTACGGTGAAGAAAAAGCTCTCAGAAGGATATTGCCCGTGAGGTAAAACTAGGACCAGATTCTACTCTTACCGCGTTTTCACACGGGACATGGCGTCCGTGTACGGTTCGAAGTGTATGAGATTAAATCGAAACTTTCACACGTACCGTGCCGTTTGAAATCCGTGTTGTGTGAAAAGCTACACAACGACCGTACACGGATAAAAACGCATGGACGCCGTGTCCCGTGTGAAAAGGCCGTTATGGTAATCGACCCTACGACAATTGGTAGCTTAAACAACGATCACAGGGCTAAGATTAATAATAATCATAATTGTGCTATTTTTATGCAAATATTGCAATAAAATGTATAATTTTTTTTCATATCAACCCAAAAAGGTCAGCCGATAGGCAATACTGTGTAATTAATGTACGAATTTGATTTACTTTTTCAAATGAACCCTGGTCTACATCGCGTACACCATTAGCCTCGATGTGAATGCATCTGTTGAGCGTAACGACCCGTAACTTCTGAAAATGCACATTTATTTAATAAACTAAAATTTCTATTTGTTAAAATGTGTTAATAAATATAATATAAAAATAAACAAATTTGCATTTATATTTTTAGCCCAGTAAAATCATACAAAACGCACTCTTGATCACTACAGGGTAACCTTAATATATGGTTGTCAGCTGTTAACAACGTTGCATACCTACGCCGCCTCCCATAGCACCCTGGCGCACGCGCACATTTGGGTGCCTTCTCTGCATGTTTACCCGATTTCGTATTTAGGGCCTTATCTTTCAACGAAAACATTTTGCTCACATTTAATTCACACGTTCGTGCTGTGTTATTATAATAATTGGAGGTTAGGTTGCAAGTACCGCTGTCATCTGTTCTAAGAACAGACGTACTTTTTTGTCTTGCCCATTTAAATTATACAGCAGACGTATGAAAAGGATGCTATTTCGTTTTAACACACCTCAATATTAAGAAATAATCTGTAACGTGTGTCGAAAATAACAGCTGAAATCTATGAGTAATCTTCACCTCTCCCGGTTTTGCCTATACCAACGTGATTATCCTCCCGCTAACGCTATTGCATTGCTTAGAGCCGTTTTACACAACCGAGAATACTAACGAAAATAATGGCGAAAATTATCACTATAGTTTTGGTGAGAATTATTGACATTTGACAAAAGCAATCAATTTCGCTACAATTCTAGTCATGCACTTGCGTACTAACGCGATTTTCTCAGGTTATAACATCTGACATCTTCAGGACAGTGTTGTTACCACTTATTACAATGGTATAGATCTATTACATTTGAATAATATCTCTTACGCTATCACTTTTTCAACTAAAACTATTACACAATATTTTTTAAAATATACGCTGCTTGAACAGGTTTCCTTATAGTAGAAAAATAAAACTTATTGTTCTTCACTGTTCTTTATTTATTCTTATTTTTGTTAGTGACGCGTTTCGCCTTTCGGCATTATCGAACTAACTTGTCAGATTTCCCTTTCTTTATTTAATTAATCATATTGTGGGAACGTCACTGACCGACCCCCACCAATTACCAGGGTCACCGCCACCACCGGACAACGACGGACAGTACGAGTTAAGCCGTAAGTAAGAGAAGAAGTGCATAAGACTTTAAGATGATATATTTTGTTGTTACAGACTTGTGATACAAGACGAATACGAGAAGAATACCAACGAGAGCGGCATTCTTGTATTACATTACATACAGTGACGCGTTATCCCATGGGCAAAATGGGCATTTGCCCAGGGTCCCCAATAACAGGGGGCCCCCAAAGCAGTATTTTGGAAACGCATTTCCGTAATAGACTACCACACCCTGCCAGTCCTCATTAACGTCGCAAACAGATTTAAGGCGCGTTCCGATCGGTGGTAATGGTGGTGGTAGCAGACGAAATTATAGTATTTCTCACCAGGCGTGATAGTGACATATATTAGGTGGCATATACATAAGCATGAGTCACTAGCAATTATCTATTAGAAATACTATAATGGCGTCTACTACCACTGCCATTACCACTAATGAAAACGCACCTTCAGGCTCCTCTCAGCGAGGCCCCAACTAATCTTTAACTAATTTATTACCGTCTCAAGAATAGTGAATTTTATATTTGCGGTCCAGCCGGTTGGGGACCAAAACCAATCTTTTATAAACTATAAATTAGTTAGGTAATTAATAAATTACCGTAGTAAGAATATCAAATTGTACTTTAGATTAATAATAATAATCCACGCCTTAACATCCCCCAACAGCTTTCGCCACTACAAGGGCATCGGCAGGCCCGAATTATCATTATTATGGCCCGCGTCTGCCTATGTAGTCTTGCGTATGGCGCCCCAAAGAGAGTGGGGGGTTCTAGCAGTTAAACTTATGTTTCTTTTTTGCAATAAAAGAAACTATATCTAATACTGTACAAGACTAATGAGAAACCCTTGACTAAGTTAAAACAGTTGACAAGAAAAAGATTCCAATAAAAGTTTTAGGACATTGCTTAAGCTACAAACTTGAAATGCTAAGAAATGAAACATACTTTATATTTAAAAGTATTTCGTATTTATAACTTCAGTCATTTTCAAAAATGACGAGCTATTGACACGGTTAACATTGTTTAATTGCTTTCTTTTAACATTTAACCGTCTTGTTACATTTACACCACTGACCTCAGGGACATGCGGGTTTCACTGTTCAATTTGTAGTGCAAAAGAGTAAAAATAACAGGAAAAATATACAGGATGCTATATTAAAAAAATTGAATTTGGGCTGCTTATTACAAGTTATTACAATATACGGGGTATATTCAAAAGCCATTCAAGTTTCTAGCTTAAGTCTTTTCCTACACCTTTTATTTGGTTACTTTCTTTTAGAAGAAAGTAAGCTTAGACTTTGATGACCAGATATTGACACGTTACGTTTCTTCGTGTTAAATCTGATATAGCAGAAGGCATTCGAAATAATTGTATTTTTTGATAATATGGAATCTGAATCTTAGGTAGTGTTAGAAAAAGAAATAGGAAATTATATTTTATTAAAAGTAATATCTCAAAAAAACTATAAAACTGCACCACAATAATTTAAGAATTTAAGTATTTAAGAACTATTTAAATTTAAGTATTTAAGAACTATCGCAGTTTTTGAAATATTTAAAATATTAAAAATATATTTATTTGTTAAGAATACCCTTTATTTATTAAGATAATATATTTTACTTGCTACGAATTTTGATTTTTAAATTGTTAAGCTATTTATTAGTTATTTTGTAATTCTTAAGAATAATCTGTTGTTACTGTAACTACTTATATTAAATGTTGCTTCAAAAAGGTCAATACCTTACCTATTATTTATGATTTTGTTAATTGTTCAGAAATGTTATACCAGTATTATTAGTACATATATATTATTTTTGTATATAACACTAATTCTTCTTAATTCAACATTGTATATGGGGCCCCTAAATTCAAAATTGCCCAGGGTCCCATGATGGCATAACGCGCCGCTGATTACATATTTACCTTTTGTAAACGAACAATTAATAGACTAGTTATTTTAGTGTCTGTGTTTGTTTTCCCGCAACCTACAATTTCAACGTGACAGTTTGATTTGAGAATGTGTAATATTTTATATAACAAGTAACAATAATGTTGTATAAATTATGCATGTACATAAGTGCAATGACATCTGAATATGAATATGTATTATGAATAAACAAGGCGGGTTATGTACAACCCGCTAAAGACATGCACGAAGAATTTTATATGAGGACTTTAATTAAAGAAAGGGAAATCTGCCAAGTTAGTTCGATAATGCCAAAAGGCGAAACGCGTCACTGACAAAAATAAGAATAAATAGAGAACAGCGAAGAACAATAAGTTTTATTTTTCTACTATTACACAATAGATTTAGAAGAGCAAAATAAACAATTCTAAAAAAAAGAAGTTCAGTCTTAGATGTAGTAGAATTTCTTACAATCAACATCAATTTCAGTACCGACGACAGCTATGGTTCTTTATTTGTCAAGATTATCTGCCGAAGGATTAAAATCAGAGCACCTGAAATCGGAAGTTGTAATTTTTAACCCATTTCTGTATTTTGTGTTTATTAAAGCTGTTTCTTGTAAGGAGCAGTTTTCTCCAAAACTGAACAATCGATTAATATTATTGGCTATAATTAAGTAGACGCAATTCTGTTTGGTTATTGCGATATCACTTTATTCATATAAAGTAGGAAATCGGCGAATAATAGCCAGAGCTGGCATTGACGTTATCTAATTACCAATGTTCACATTCTATTATACACAGGGGGCTACCACAAGCATTACAAATTATGACACATAATCTATTTCTTTCTAATCCACTAAAGTTACTATAACCTATCTCCACTGATAAATATCAGACAGAGGGCGGTATTGGCGGTGTTGAATTACTGTGAAATTGCAGATCTCTGTAACCAAAATGCGGGAGTTTCTAGTTGTTGCCAATAGCTGTCATCCGTATGATGTAGCTGGATCGCACTACCATTGGTTCGTTATAATGACGTTTATGCGCGTTTATGTATGAAGCTGTCATTGCGTTGATTTTTAAATTCGAATTTGTAAAAATGCCGATGTGTATTGTGTGTGGCTGTTCAGACAGTGAAGTGAAAAAATTATTCAAAGACCCGAGAGGTAAGTAAACGGCTAGCACAAATATATATTATCATTATCATAAAAAAAAGTGTACATAAAATATTTGACTATTTTTTTAGTTTTCCAGATCGGATAATTGGCTATAATCAATGGGATTGGCGCCCCAGGGACGCATGTCAACTTGTTGCAAAAGAAAATCCAGAAGCTTCTATGAAGAATAAATTAATTAACATGCTGATACAACGGAAAGCAAAGCAACGATACAAGCGCTGCGTAGACCACTCACAACACTTGTACAACAATGTACCGAAGTCCTGACAAAAGCAGCACAAACAAACAATACACTTGCTTTCCATTGGATAAAGGGCACAGTTCCCAAACTCCCTCCAGGAGAAGATGAGCCGAAACCACCAAATGTATTTTTGCAAAGGAATCCCTAGGAAACCCTTACTTAAGGACCACAATGTACTCCTTCAACTCACCAGAAGCAACCTCAGACTGCTAACCGGAATCTATACGGGGTACTGCACACTAAAAAGCATCTAACCCGCATCGGACTCAGACGACCACAGGTGTAGAGGATGCAAAATCGATCAAGAGACGGTAAAACACTTTCTGTAGGAATGTCCGGCACATTTGACATTACGTGAATGTTTCCTGGCTGATACATGGCTAGTTTTATCCGCCATCAGAGGAGTCTCGCTGAGCGACGCCCTTGCCTTCACGAAGGCCGCAGGATAACTCGAAGCAGACAAAGCCTAAGCCGTAGCGACCCCTCGGAGGTTAGCAAAAGGGGCCTAATGAAGCCTAGGTGCTGTGGGAATTGTCCCACCCTCCAATATATCCATATTCCATGAAGAATAAAATTTTCTGAAAAGTTAATGATAACATTTTTTCCCATTAGTTTTCAACTTTCTGCTGGATACGGTATATAATATATAACGATACAATTAACCTTCCATAACTCGATCCATGACTTAACACAAAAGAGTTTGACTTATCAAGACTTCGAGTTATTAAAGAAAAACACATAATCATTCCGATTCTATAAAAAAAATTGCGAACTCACCAGTTGGTAGCGTGGTTAAATTTTTAATAACAGTTGTTGCCAATAATTGTTGCTAATAAATTTAACGAAATTTCCAAGCGGTTAGCAACAATTTCTATAGAATTGGTCTGAATATGTATGTAATGAATGCATTTATTTAAGTAAAAATATGTTACCTACATATATAAAAGATTAGGGTTGCAACGGATTATGCTGAAAAGTGTACATGCATAATACATATGTACATATAGTTTATTTTGGCGTAAAATCTCAGTTAATTCTGACAAACAAGATTTTTCATTTTAATTTAAAAAAAGCTTTATTGTAGTTATATAATTATACAATGAATTGGTTGTATGTTTATTGGTTTCTAAATATGCATGCTAAACGTTCAACAAATTTACAACCAGCTAATTTGAAGGTGGTTACATCTTTCTTCCATGAACCACTTTCCACTTTTTTATAAGGTTAAATTTTTAAATAGATAAAGTACATTTTACTGACATTAGCAATAATATAAATAATTAGTAATCATAAAAATAATTAGAAATAATGAAAACAACTGTTTTCCATTTATGTAATAAATAAACCTAAGTTTGAATGTATAACTTTTAATAAAATTATAAACTTTTTATCTCAGTGATTTTATTTTGAAAATTAATCTTTAATATATTGCAAATACCAAATTTAATTCGATGGCGCTATACGTTTTTGAATTTGGCGCCAGTATTCTGTTTTGAATTTCGCGCCAGTACACGTTTATGTAACTCGAGTGCCATCTATGTTATGTTTACGTTGAAAGTTGAGATGACTATACATGTGTGAGAGCGATGCGAGATAGCCCATACGTTATGAAGAGTAACGTTTACTGGGTCATCTGTAGTAGTCTGTCATTATACATGTCAACATGGAGAACTGTCATTTTGAAATACGTCAAAAACCAACAAATAAGACATCTAAAAAATTATTTAAAAAATTCGTTTGCGCTATCTCTAAAGATTTGCTGACAACTATAGGAGAATATATTACAGTTTCCTAATAGTATATTATTATACAAGTTTTATAAGACGTCAAAATGTAGCGGGGAGTACCCAAATGGAACGCGTGCGCCAATGCGTCTTATAAAACGAGTGTAATATACTATTTTTTCTACTTTGCTTCATTAATTTTCTATCAATTTAGAAATTGTGGTTGCAGTAGGTTTGTTCGAACAGCAGTCAAAACAATTAGGCCGGTTACAGTGCAACGCTGACGGTCGGCGCGAACCGTCGACGCGGACCGCTATATCAACGGCGATATATGAGAGCTGACAGCACTGACGGGTCAGTGTTGCACTGCAAGCCCTCATATATCGCTGTTGATATAGCGGTCCGCGCCGCCGACCGTCAGCGTTGCAGTGTAACCGGCCTTAGGTATTCTTCTACGCATGCGCAATGGAGGATTTTGAAGGGCAAAATCCCCATTTCGCATGCGCAGGAGAAAGAATAGTAGTAGTAAACTCAGTAAACTGTCAACTTCGTATGCATGGAATAAAATCATGACAAAATATAATTGTGAATAATTTTACTCTACTTTAGCCTACAAGTTTTAATCAATAATCAGCGATGTCGCAACTATGATCACAATGGAGCTTCGGGCAACACATTCTTATAAAGAAAATAACCTAAAAAGTTAACTTTAAAATAGTGATGTCATAATTATAACAATCAGAATAGACGTGTTTAGCGGTAAGTGATTAGTTACTTCAAAGAATAAGAACTTACTAAATAATTGTTATATTTTGAAAACAAGATGGCGGCAAGTAACATTGTTTTGGCGAATGTTGCTCTAATAAATGCAGTAGAATGTGGATACTGCAAAAAAACAGTGTCAAATGCACAACAATGCCCAGGATGTGATGTTTCCTTTCACCGGAGTTGCATGAAGAGGCACACAAACTGTGGTGGTGTCGATTTTGGAACATCGTGCGAAGAGGTCTCACAAAGAGAGGTTACGTCAAACCATGTGTTGTCTGAAAATGTAATTGAAAGTCTGCAAATGGAAGTGAAGCTCCTAAGAAGAATAATAGAAGAACAAGAACAAGAACACGTATTCTTTATGAAAATAATAAGCTGCTT
Organism: Aphodius sticticus; assembly: GCA_963966075.1. Classification (NCBI taxonomy): domain Eukaryota; kingdom Metazoa; phylum Arthropoda; class Insecta; order Coleoptera; family Scarabaeidae; genus Aphodius; species Aphodius sticticus. Next base: position 52,236,112 of record OZ014506.1, read on the forward strand.
AAAGAAAAAATCAATTACTTGGGAAAATCAAAACACGCCAAAACCAGTAATCAAATCACTCAATCTGAGTTGACACCAAGTGCATCTGACAGGCCACAACTGCCTCCCAATTTTGTCGCCCAGAATAGCAAGAGAGCTTATAGCAGTCTTGCAAAGCAGCGATAACCTGGAGAATGTGCAGCAAATACAAAAGAAAATAATGGAGAACGTGCTCAACCTTGAAGACAGCAAAAATGTTGAAACCAAAGGTCTGCATAGGCCAAAAAGTATTCCACCTCTGGCTGATACTGCGATGCGGCAGACAACATCTAACGATGATGGTTTTACTAAAGTCGCTCGCAAGAGAAACACACCAAAAACATTATGCGGAGTAGCAAAGGAGGTGTCTGCATGCTTAAAAGCAGCACCCAGAAAGGGATATCTCCATGTTTTTAGGCTTGAACCCTTACGACCACCGAGGCTATAATGATTTCTTATCTGACCTCCAAGAATATCAAAGACCCACAATGCACCAAGTTGCAATCAAAACATCCCGATGACTACGCCTCTTTTAAAGTCGAGTTTCCAATTGACCAATTGGACACAGTAAACAGCCCTGACTTTTGGCCTGCCGGCATTTGTGTGAATAGGTTTTTTCACAAAACCCACCGAGAGATGGCAAAATCATAAGTCGACCAAATCATCGTTTGTCAAACGTCAACAATACCACCCAATTAAATGTTATGCATCTGAACATTCAGTCAATCACTAACAAGACACATGCACTTTATAAATTAATCACGGAAGAACATATCGATGTGGCCTGCATCACGGAACATTGGTTGAAAGAAACAACAAAGCATCTGTACTCAATGCCAGCCTTTCGAAATGCTACCTGCTTTTGTAGACAGGAGTATGAACACGGTGGGGTTGCAATCTTTGTGAAGAACAATTTTAACGCAGTGAAACTAAGTCATATTAAGTCCATGTCAGTGGAGAAGGATTGTGAAGTAGCAGGTATTCACTTTATAAAGCAGAATATCGTAATTTTGGCGCTATATCGCTCCTCAAACGGAGATCGTGATATATTCTTAACCACCCTGGAGGACATCATGACCTGGATCATTAACGAAATCAGTGTTGACACAGCAACTATCGTGGCCGGCGACTTCAATATTGAATTTCGGGAAGACTCACCTACAAAAAGAGAATTGATCAAGATCATGAACAATTTTGGCATGTCACAAACGATCTACCAACCAACCCGAATAAGACGTGAATCACACAGCTGCATCGACAACATTTTCACTAACACCGCTAAGGCCACAAATGCAAGTATTCTAGAATACACTATCAGCGACCACTACCCTCAATGTATAACTTTTGAATGTGGATCAGTGAGCTCAGCTTTGTCTCGACGGACCTATTCCCGCCAACGAATCGATCAATTTAAAACACTTCTCAGCCGCTATGACTGGACAAGCATCTATGATGGTGACCCTGAGCAAATGTGTGATGAACTGCTGCGGGTTCTGAAGCAGGGAATGGATGAGTGCTTCCCAATCAAAATATGCAAACACCCGGCAAATTTACCAGCTTTTTCAACGGAACTCCAGGAAAGGAAGGAAGTACTAAAGTTTTTGTGCCGGCTGCAAGCAGACCAGGGGACTGAAGAAACCCAAACTGTACTTGACAAGGTCAAACGCAATTACATTCGAGCAGCTGAGGAGGAAACAAAAAAGGACCACTTGAAAAGAATAAAAGAAGCAGACAACAAGCCAAAGGTCATATGGGACATAATAAACAAGGAAGCGGGACGAACAACTAAATCCCAGAATGAACAGACACCTCCTTGTGTAGAGCTGAACTCATACTTTGTCAACATCGGCAATATTATTAACAAGAGTATTCATAGCACCGGAGAGAGAAACTCATTCACTACCAAACCAACACAGATCATCAGGTTCGATGAGACGACAGCGGAAGAAATTGTGGAGATAATAAAAGGTCTGAAAAATAAAACTGCCACAGACCATTACGATATGAATACGAGGATCATTAAACACGTAGACAACATACTTGCACCAACACTGTCAGTACTGTTTAACGGATGCTTAAATCAGGGGACATTTCCAGATCAGCTAAAAATAGCAAAAGTACACCCCATTTTTAAAAAAGGACATAGAGGAATGTGCGAGAATTACAGACCTATCTCTGTGCTACCTGTACTGTCCAAGATCCTGGAAGTAATTATCCATAGAAGACTGAATATGTACTTTACATGTAATGACTATTACACTAACAGTAAATTCGGATTCATTAGTGGAAAAAGCACAAAAAAAGCTCTGGACTCTCTGTACACCCACATCCGCTGTGAAATTAACGTCAAGAAAAAAACCATGTCCTATATGTGTGACCTGAGCAAAGCTTTCGATTCCATGTCTTACGATATACTGCTTGAAAAGTTAAGACGGTACGGAGTCGCAGATAAGGTGTATGGTATGTTGCAAAGCTACTTGGAGGGCCGACAACAATATACCTTGGTACACGGTCAGAGAAGTAAGACATGCGCAGTCTCAAGAGGTGTTCCCCAAGGATCTATACTGGGGCCGTTATTTTTTGTAATATACATCAATGATCTTCCAGAACGTATTCAAGCACACGTCACAATGTACGCAGATGACACCACACTCACAGCAAGCGGCAGAACAACGCACGAACTAAACGCAGAAATGGAGAGTTCTCTTAAACAAGCAGATGCCTGGTTTCAAGCTAATGGGCTTTTGCTAAATAGAGAAAAAACCTGTCGAATCACCTACACCACTGACCGCTGGCAGAGCTGTGACGACCCAGTCAAGCTGCTTGGTGTAACGCTAGATTCTCGACTTACCTGGAGGGCTCATGTAGAAGACCTAAGCCTATCATTATCCAAAGTAACCTATGCCATCAAGAGGATTCAACAAACATCAGGAGAAGAAGCAGCTAAAACTGCTTACTATCCCCTATTTGACTCCAGGTTAAGCTATGCAATAGAAATATGGGGCCATACAAAGCATCTTAATAAAATTCTCATAGAGCAGAAGAAGGCAGTGCGAAGCATAGCGAATGTAGGCAGGCAAACTTCCTGTAGACCACTTTTTGTGAAATATAGCATTCTCACTGCCCCCTCATTATACATCTTCAAGACCCTCATAGATGTCCATACGGAAAGGCGTTTTAGTCTGACGACAAGAGGTGCCATACATGACCACCTAACAAGAGGTCATGATCTGTTGCAAGGTGTCAACAGCAGATTAACAACAACCGATTACCTAAACCGAGGAATCGAATGGTACAACCTGTGTCCACGGAATTGGATGGATGAGGGATTCATCAATAAACTGAAAAGCTTTCTGAAGTCACATACGTTCTACAGTGTACAAGAATTTATTATATCTATACAAGCCGACATACCTTAGTTACTGCATGTGTTATGATATTGTATTATTATCTTTGTTATATTGACGACTACTGCACAGTACAATAAACTTATTTCATTTCATTTCATTTCATATAACGGTTAATGTTTAATAGCAGTTTCTACCTAGTACCGTGAACTTTACACACACATATAAATGAAACCAAATACTAATTTTTGTGTAATAATTTAATATAGTCGGGCCATCTTAAGTAGACGGGTCGGAATATAGCTATTTAAATGTACCATGCTTTTATTACCAACTTCAGAGAAATTAAAAACAAAGTAACAAAATGCAAATAAAGCAACCAGTAATGCGTCCAAAGTATGCGTCTTAAATTGCCATTTAATGTTATCATTCTATTTGCAGATAATTCCTGCAAAAGACTTGCAAAAAATGTATATTTATAAAAATGTTAATTCGTTATAGTCCGAGAGCCCGCGACAATACCCTCATAAAACATCACTACGAATAATTTATATGTAATGTAAAATGATTTGAATAAAAGGAAAATGCTGGTGTGCCTAAGAAATTTTGGCCGAAAGGGTGTTTAATTACGCTAATTATCTGCTGGAATTCGATGTCGTAGTACCCTCATAAAACATCTCTCTCATTCTTTTGTCACTTATAGATAAATACATATTCTCTCATAATAACTTGGTGTGCCTAACCCCATTTGACCGGAAGTACTTGGCACACCTCCCTGTAAGGGAGGACAGTCAGTGTATCGATACCCTCATCGAACATCACGCCCATTTTTTATAACAAGTGTAATATAGTTTCCTATTTTGTTATGTTAAGTTATCTGGTGCACGCGTCGACTTGGGGCTTGTGGGGAAAAACGCGAGGACACACATGAGTGTCGATCGTAGTTCGAATATGTATGGAGTTGATGTGGAGAATAAAAGTAATTTAGAATAATGGTGCTGCATTATTTATAATTGAAAGTATATGTAAAGACATTACAATTGGCGACGAGGATGGGATATTTAAGAAGTGTTTTCAACCACTGAGGACTTAAAAAAAAGAAGATAGAGTTACGGAAATGGCGGAACAGTTAGTGGGACATCTCCACGAGTTTGACCCTGCAAATTCAGATTGGTCTATATATAAGCGGAGGCTTGAAAATTATTTTGTCGCAAATGCCATCGCGGATGAAGGTCGAAAGAAGGCAATTTTATTGAATTCTCTAACCGAAGAAGGGTACAAATTAACTAAAGATTTGTGCATGCCCGAGGAACCGGAGGAAAAAACGTATGCGGACCTAATCCAGTTTCTGCACGACAACTTCAAGTCAAGTCGGTCTATCTTCGCGGAAAGGTACAAATTTTACACCGCACGGAAAATGCCACAGGAATCTGCAAAAGAGTGGGCCGCAAGACTACGGAGCTTAGCAGCCACGTGCGATTTTGAAGCCGATCAGCTAAAAATGGTACTTCGAGACATTATTGGTGTACATTATTGGGTACGACCATGGGCCAGTGCAAGACCGGTTAATGGAGGAAAAATTAAGGATTCAGTTTCAAGAGGTAGTAGAAGTTGCGTCTGCAAAATCGAGTACGCAGGCATCTTGGAAATCTTTTAATCCGATCACCGTGAAGAAGGAACAAGAGATGTTCCACGCAGGCGCCAAGTCCAGGTTTGCGCACAACAACAGTCAAGGAAGAAAGCCTAACACAACAGGATCAGCTGGAGGCGCTCAGTCAATTGCAGTTCCCCGAAGCGGAGGAAATCGTCCAATGGCGGATGCAAATTACAAAAAATGTTATGTCTGTGGACGTCGCAATCACAGCCCAGATAAGTGTGCTTTTAGAGATTGTTTTTGCCATAATTGTCAAAAGAAAGGACATTTAGCATCTGTTTGTTATAATAAAAATAAACCGAATAATTCAAAACCTAATTTTAAGTACAATCAAAATTATTTGGATTCTAAAGATTTTTCATTGTATACTTTAGGCTCATTAAATCCAATTGAAATTGAAATAATAATCGAGCATCACGATTTTAAATTTATGTTAGATACAGGATGAAGTTTTTCCGTTGTTTCTAATAGATTTTACAAGGATCATTTTCAGAATAAAATGTTAGCAAAAACAAATAAATTTTTTAATTTATATAATGGAGATAAAATTTATCCAATAGGTTATATTACCTGTAAAGTAAAATATCAGAGTATAGAGAAGAATTTGGACATTTATATTATTAAGGACGCAACCGGCCCTCCTTTATTGGGAAGGGATTTTCTGAGTTTGTTCAATGTTCGCTTCAATAGTTTGAATTTCATAGATATGCCTATGGATTTAAGGTTTTTGCTCAAGAAGTATGATTCTGTTTTTTCGCCGGGGTTGGGCAGATTCAGTAAAGGTTGCATTTCCATTAAATTAAGTGATGAGTGTGTAACTCCGAAATTTTTTAGAGCTCGTCCATTACCATTTGCTGTTCGGGATAGGGTTGAGCAGGAGCTGTGCCGTTTGCAATCGATGGGAGTGATTGAACCAATAGATTTCAGCCCGTGTGGAACACCAATAGTTCCAGTATTGAAGAAGGATGGGTCAGTACGCATTTGCGGAGACTTTAAAGTAACTTTAAATCCTCACATTGAGATCGACCAGTATCCGCTCCCACGCATTGAAGAGCTGTTTGTGAAATTGCAAGGTGGTACTTATTTCAGTAAGTTAGATCTTTCTAATGCATATCAGCAAGTTTGTTTAGATAATAGTTCTAAAGATTTGGTAACTATTTCGACTCACAAAGGCTTGTACCGTTATACTAGAGCACCTTTTGGAATCGCTAGCATTCCGGCTAAATTTCAAAAGTTAATGGAATCACTTTTGCAGGGTATTGATGGGGTCGTAATATTTTTGGACGATATATTAATCACCGGTAATACACGAAAAGATCACATTGCTAATTTAGATAAGGTTTTGGGTATTTTACATGGAGCAGGTTTAAAGGTGGGTTTAAGTAAGTGTAGTTTTTCAAGTCTAGGGTATCATATTTGGGATTTGATATTGATAAGGAAGGGCTGCATACGTCAAATGATAAAATTCAAGGTATTAGTAAGGCACCCAAACCGGGTAACATTACAGAATTGAAGTCTTTTGTTGGGTTAGTCAATTATTATGGCAAGTTTGTGCCTAACTTATCGGCAAGGTTGCACCCACTTTTTAATTTGTTGAAGTTTAAAGTTAAATGGAACTGGTCACCAGAATGTGACAATGCTTTTAAAAACATAAAAGAAATCTTAACAAGTCCGAAAGTTTTAGTTCATTATAATGCTAATTACCCTTTAAGATTGACCACCGACGCTTCAGAGAAAGGTTTAGGAGCAGTAATTAGTCATGTTATGCCAAATGGAAAAGAACGGCCGATTGCTTATGCATCACGCACTCTAAATGACTCTGAAAAGAGATTTTCTCAAATTGAGAAAGAAGGATTGTCGATAATTTTTGGTATTACTAAATTCAATCAGTATCTTTATGGTAGAAAGTTTACGCTATTAACAGATCATAAACCATTAACTACTATATTTCATCCACAAAAGAATATACCGCAATTTTCAGCTAATCGACTTAGACGTTGGGCGGTAATATTATCGAATTATCAGTATGACATTGAATACGTTAAATCAGAGAAAAATTATGCTGATTCATTATCACGGTTACCATTGTCAGAAATAGATAATTTAGAAAATTGGATCTTAACTTCGCAACGTATTTTGCGAGTAATGATAATTTACCTATAGATTTTGTTAAAGTTAAGGAGGCTACTATGAGGGATAAAAATTTAGAACAAGTAAAAACATATGTTATCGATGGTTGGCCAAAATTTGTTGAGGGATATTTAAAACCTTATTTTAAAATGAGAGATGAACTGAGTTTTGATTCAGAATGTTTATTGTGGAATAACAGATTAATAATTCCCACAGAGTTACAAGAAAATTTATTGCAGCAATTACATTTGTCACATTTAGGAATTGTAAAAACTAAAAGCTTAGCTCGATCATATGTTTGGTGGCCGGGAATGGACAGCCAAATTGAGAATGTGTGCAATACTTGTAGTAGTTGCATGTTAAATAAAAATACCCCTAATAAAGCAGTAATGAATCATTGGAAATGGCCTACAGAGCCATGGTCTAGATTACATTTGGATTTTATGGGTCCATTTCTTAATAAACAATTTTTAATATTGATTGATGCTCACTCTAAATGGTTGGAGGTTTTTCCTATGACATCAATAACTTCAAAACTTACAATTGAAATATTACGATCTGCGTTTGCTAGATATGGATTACCCAAACAAGTTGTTACCGATAATGGTAGATCATTCACATCAGAAGAATTTCAAAATTTTTTGAAAAGGAATGGAATTAAGCACATGACTTCACCACCTTACCAACCATCTTGTAATGGCGCTGCAGAAAATGCAGTAAAAACAATTAAAAATGCGATTAAAAATGCGATGGGTAGCAGGATTACGGTAGATCTTAATAAAGTGTTAAACAATTTTCTGTTCGATTATCGGAATACACCCCATTGCACTACTGGAAAAGCTCCGGCACAGCTAATGTTCAACCGTAAACTGAGAACCCGATTTGATACCTTATTACCCGATAAAGACATTGACATCGAACTTATGAAGAATGTTGTGTATAATCAGCAAAAACAAAAATTTTATCACGGAGGTCGTAGATTTATAGAATTTAATAAGAATGATGTAGTTAGTGTAAAAGATTATCGAAATGTGAATAAAGTATCTTGGATAAAAGGTTATATTACGGAGAGAGTTGGCAGAACTATCTATCTACTGCGAATTCCTGAATTAAATAATGTCGTTTGGAAACGTCATTTGAATCAAATTAAGAAAATCCACTTAAATGAGGCATTTTAGTGACAAAAGTCAACCAGTTCATACTGGCTATGTGGAACCGATAGTTTTGACAACTTCTTCACCTCAAATAGGTAGACCTAAGAGAGACGTTAAACCTGTAGAACGTTTAAATTACAAAACATTTTAATTCCTTTATTTTTTTAGGGGGGAAATGTAATATAGTTTCCTATTTTGTTATGTTAAGTTATCTGGCGCACGCGTCGACTTGGGGCTTGTGGGGAAAAACGCGAGGACACACATGAGTGTCGATCGTAGTTCGAATATGTATGGAGTTGATGTGGAGAATAAAAGTAATTTAGAATAATGGTGCTGCATTATTTATAATTGAAAGTATATGTAAAGACATTACAACAAGAAACTTTGAGCCTTCTTATTAACAGAAACCTTGGTGTGCCTAGCCGGAAATGGCGGGACGTGGGTTGCAGACGAATTATTTAAAAGACGATAGTATCTGCGTTACCTTACGAAACATATGTTGCAAATTTGCCATAATTATAGAAGAACACATGTACTTTCATAGTAGTTTTGTCTAACCAACCCCGGTTGGCCGGAACGGTCTGGCACACCGACTTCAACAGTTAAGATCGTCCGTATAGCATCACAGTCATCGAACATCACGCCCATTTTTTATAACGAGAAACTCTGAGCCTTCTTATTAACAGAAACCTTGGTATGCCTAGCCGGAAATGGCCGGAAGTGGGTTGCAAACGAATTATTTCAAAGACGATGGTATCTGCGTTACCTTACAAAACAAATGTGTCAAATTTTCCACAATTGTAGAAGAACACATGTACTTTCATAGTAGTTTTGTCTAACCAACCCCGGTTGACCGGCATGGTCTGGCACACCGACTTCAACAGTTAACATCGTCCGTATATCATCACAATCATCGAACATCTCGCTCATTTTATTGCATAAGAATGTTTATTGTAAAACCGATGTTGTGTATAGCCGGAAATTAAGGATAATACCTACCCAAACTTTTTTGTACCTTGACTACCTTGTTTAACTGACGTGTTTTAAAAAAAAAACAGCTCCACTCTTGCAGCATTGACAGATTTACTGTTTTGCACATTATATAATTTGACAGTAAAATTTTAAATTCATTTTGCTGCCATCGTATATGTCCTGGGTGTAACTAAGTCGTGAAAAAGAATTTGAAAATCTTGATTTTTTCCTAAAATATTAAAGGGTTTAAATTTACCCTTTCTGTAAAATGCAGCTGTATAATCGCAACCGGTGAAGGCATGAAGCCCTGGTAATGCGAGAAATTTTTGATGACCTAGTTGTTTCTGCTAATGTATTACATTTAATATAATTTAATTCTTTGTTTTTATTTCCAACGCTCGTTAGCCATATTTCAAAATCTTTAAATTTGTGTATATTTCCTAATAAAATTATTAAAATGTCTGTATTTGTTGCGTTTACTAAAATTTTAAACTTTCTGAAAATACAAAAAAGGGAGCGTATTGTTCGATGACACATACTGAATATATAAGATATACTATATTGAAAACGGTCGGCCGGAACTTGCAGCCAACTTGGGTTGGCCAAACAACATTCCTATGAAAGTATAAATGGTTTAAAATGACTGGTCTGCAACCTACCTCCAGCAATTTCCGTCTACGATTGTTTACTTTAAAGCAGTAGGCTACACCTTTCCTAATCAACAAAATGAGCGAGATGTTCGTTGGTGGTGATGATATACGGACGATGTTAACTGTTGAAGTCCGGGGTTGGTTAGACAAAACTACTATGAAAGTACCTATGTTCTTCTATAATTGTGGCAAATTTGACACATGTGTTTTGTAAGTTAACGCAGATACCATCGTCTTTTAAATAATTCGTCTGCAACCCACTTCCGGCCATTTCCGGCTAGGCACACCAAGGCCTCTGTTAATAACAAGGCTCAAAGCTTCTCGTTATAAAAAATGGGCGAGATGTTCGATGATTGTGATGATATACGGACGATGTTAACTGTTGAAGTCGGTGTGCCAGACCGTTCAGGCCAACCGGGGTTGGTTAGACAAAACTACTATGAAAGTACCTATGTTCTTCTATCATTGTGGCACATTTGACACATGTGTTTTGTAAGGTAACGCAGACACCATCGTCTTTTAAATAATTCGTCTGCAACCCACTTCCGGCCATTTCCGGCTAGGCACAGCAAGGTTTCTGTTAATAAGAAGGCTCAAAGTTTCTTGTTATAAAAAAATGGGCGTGATGTTCGATGAGGGTATCGATACACTGACTGTCCTTCCCTACAGGGAGGTGTGCCAAGTACTTCCGGCCAAATGGAGTTAGGCACACCAAGTTATTATGAGAGAATATGTATTTATCTATAAGTGACAAAAGAATGAGAGAGATGTTTTATGAGGGTACTACGACATCGAATTCCAGCAGATAATTAGCGTAATTCAACACCCTTTCGGCCAAAATTTCTTAGGCACACCAGCATTTTCCTTTTATTCAAATCATTTTACATTACATATAAATTATTCGTAGTGATGTTTTATGAGGGTATAATTTTGTCGCGGGCTCTCGGACTATTAGGTTGAATTTTGCAGTTTGACACAAGGTTTGACCTTACACGAGGTGTGATCAGAGTGTGTATATTGCGCTAGTAGAAATAATTAAATTGCTGCGAGACCTTAGCAAACAGAGTAAAAATCTGATTGCTAAATTAATAGCTTATTTAGACCGAAATTGCTGCAAAATACAAAATGTCACTATCTCTATCTCTGTCACTCTTCTACTAATATTGGCTCGACTATAGAATAAATTACACTTAGTATCACAACGCCGTGAACTACTGCACATACTGTAGGCATTTTTAGTTAGGTATTTCTCCGGTACGGGCTCTTAGATCGTTTTTCAAGTCCCCTCCACGGTGTATGCACAGGGCGAATAACGCCAGAGAACTGTGGGACAGTTTATGAAAATTTTTATCGTTACGTTGGTGTAATCCGCCCGTAATATCAAAACTTCTACTTTAAGTCAATTATTAAATATTAGATAAATTATCCAATTTAAAAGTAGGTGAAACAATAATTTGTGTTCTATAAAATATATATTACTACACGTTAAAATGACTATTTTATTGTCCAATGCATTAAATAAATCGTCTAATGTTAGGAAAAAATTAGATACCATACTAACAATTATTCTTGAAATCAGTTGCAGATTTAGGTAATTAACGGAAAACAGTAAATGAAAGAAAGATTTATTATCCTTAAAATGTCTATTTTCATATATATAAATGGTTAATTTGCCCTTTGACATTCAACTAATTTCAATTAGCTATATTAGATATTTTATTTAGTTGACTAATGTTCTTTTTTCTAATTACATTAATGTCATCGATTTAAAGCTTAAAGAACATTTATACCGTTTTCGACTTTGCAATAGCATCATGCTGGTGCGGGTGTGTACACTGCCGCTCATGGAAGTTCGGACACATAGTAAACATACTAGGAGAATGTGCAGGCCTAATAGGCCTGCTGGTCGACCTAGGTAGATCGCCGAAGCGTTAAGAGGGAAACAAAAAGCCCGGATGCTGCTACACGCGCGACGTGATTATCTCGTACGTTCGAAGCGGTTACGGGGCGCCATCTATTGCTTCGTAGCGTAATGCCAACAGCGACATGATGATGTGTCGCTGTCTGGTGACCGCGTCGCGAAGCGCGCGGCCGTTGCCTAGCAACCGCGATCGATTGGCATGACGACACGCTGGCGAGGACAGTCCGAAACGATACTCCATAAATTTAGCCTAATCGAGTTAAAAAATAACGAGAACTGGCCGCAAATTGGACAAAATCGAAAGCCTAAGCGCTGTACAATCCAATTTTAGGCGGAAAATCGGCGCCTGCGGCGCCGATTTTCGCTTCTCCGAGGAGCAGACCATTCCCCCGATTCGCCGATTTTCGTAAACTTCTTGCGCGGACTGTGTTAGACTTTTAGTATATAGTAGGGACTAGGAGAATGTGCAGGCCTAATAGGCCTGCTAGTCGACCTAGGTAGATCGCCGAAGCGTTAAGAGAGAGACAAAAAGCCCGGAAGCTCATACACGTGCGACGTGATTATGCTCGTACGTTCGGTGCGGTTACGGGCGCGCCATCTATTGCTTCGTAGCGTAATCTCAAGAGCGACATGATGTGTCGCCGTCTGGTGACCGCGTCGCGAAGCGCGCGGCCGTTGCCTAGCAACTCCGATCGATTGGCATGACGACACGCTGGCGAGGACAGTCCCAAACGATACTCCATAAATTTAGCCTAATCGAGTTAATAAATAACGAGAACTGGCCGGAAATTGGACGAAATCGAAAGCCTAACCGCTGTACAATCCAATTTTAGGCGGAAAATCGGCGCCTGCGGCGCCGATTTTCGCTTCTCCGAGAAGCAGACCCTTCCCCCGATTCGCCGATTTTCGTAAACTTCTTGCGCGGACTGTGTTAGACTTTTAGTATATAGTAGGGATAGGGATAGGAAATTATGATAAAAGCGCTGATAAAGTAGCAATAGGCACCTCTATTTCTACCAAATAGCGAACACATTCTTAACGTTGATTTCCAGTAACATACGACACCATTAAATGTGCTAATTTAAAATAATTTTTATATTTAATTATTATGCAACATTTATGCTGTTTTGCAAGTGGTTGTTGGGAATTTTCTAGTTTCCATTAAAAAGGATTAAATACGAAATAACAAATAGTCATAAATAGTGCATCTCAGACACAGGTTGCGACCCCATTTTTACCAGTATTTTGTATCAAATGCTCGAATTCGTATTCAAATGAGTCTGTGCAATCTGTAGTTTGCACAAGATAACTCTGTCACGCGGGAGCCGCACGGTGGTCCCAATTGCACATTTAACACGAATAAATTCATAATTTGGAAAATCCTTGACCAATTGTTCCCAAATTTGGACACAGTATGCCCTTTTAGGAGTGAATTACTTGTGGCTATACTTAATGTTGATATCGCAACCACTTCCGGAGATATAACCCAAAATATGGTCCCGGTAGACCAAAAAGTTTCAATTGCCGTCAAAGTATTCGATAATGATAAAACAAAATCGGTATCAAACGAAAGCTGTTTGCAAAGGTTTTCATCAGATCATATTATATGGTTGACATCTGTCCAAAATTAAATTTAAATATAATACCTTTTTAAAATTTTTTTAAGAGAATGTAGATATTTAGTTTATTAAGAGAATACATTCGAAAGTGAAAAAGCAAACAAAATATCATCACACACTTTTATTTAATTGAATATCTGGCACTTTGAACAAATTAATCGAATCCGCCTCCAGCTTTTTATCTTTGCTACATTTTCTTTGTTTTCTGACGCGCGGGTTTTTGAAGGGAGTATCTTAATCGCGCGAGTTTTCTGAAGCGCGTGTGCTTCTGACGCGCGTCTTTTCTTGACAAGGATAAAAACACTTTAAAAATCACACGCGTCGGAAAGCAAACGTTTCATAAAACACGCTTGTCAGAAAACGCTCGACACTGAACACGCGGGTAAAAAGACGTGCGTAATTATACTTTAGAAAAACACGCGCGTCAGAAAACACGCGCTGCAGATAACTCGCGAGTCATAAAACACGAGCTTCAAAAAACACGACCTCTAGAAAACACGCGCGCCAGATAACACGCTCTACAGAAAGCGCGAGTAAAAATAATGTTACACTTCAAAACCGTTAATTAAAATCAGTTTGGCCTAGGCCATACCAGTTTGACCTGAAGTATGCCTTTACATACCAGGTTAAACTAGTTTGGCTTAGCATAAACTAGTTGTGCTTACCGCTCTTCGGCCGAACTAGTTTGGCCTAGGTAAAACTGGTTCTGCCTGAAAACGGGTTCTACTGGAACATTTGAACCGGTAACTCCATAATTTACGAAATAATAATAATAATTATGAATTACTGAAACAACAGATGCAAGAGATGTTGCGAGCTCGAAAAATATGCTCAACAGGGTTTTATGCAAATTGGGTTTTTGGAGTTTTGATCTATCCGGGGACTAATTTTTTTTTTATCATAAAACAACAATATTAGGATTACGAAGTAACGTACATTTTAAAGCATGCACTCACCTACAATTTTTTAAAACCTTAACTTTGTACGGTTTTTATAAAAAAAAACTTGGTCTATATTACGAGTTATAACTTATTAAATACAATAGGAACTAACCGTTTTTTGTCGTAGACCTAATGTAAATAGTCTAATCCAATTACTAATGGATAGTAGAAATAAATCAAACCATATGTAAAAAAAAAAAATCACAAATGAATATGGCCCATTATTTTACTATAAAATGAGCGGCGCGCAGTTTTCTAAGTTTGGTGCTGTGTTATTCCAAAACTACCAACTTTTGCCAGATAATTTTCTCGTTTTTAAATCCTAATTTGTGCAACATTTGCCACACGGGAGTCCTGCCCATGGATGGCAGTGCTTCATTTTGGCCATTAGTTTGTTTAACGTTGGGGGCTCATTTTGTAAATGAAAATAATGCACAATTTGCCGTAGCAAGTTATTATGTGCATCATCCAACTTTTCGTGGACCTGAGGACGCGGCCTTTCTGTCGATGGAGACGATAAAATTCCTGCACGTTCCTGTTCACTTACAATGGCAATTGCAATTCCAAACAGTTCTTTCAGAAATGCGGTTAATTTAACACTGTGTTTTTGATACACAAAATGTTGTATACTAGCGTATTTTCCTCTCGACTAAGCGGTTTACCCTGATGATGTTTGTATACAGAGTGTCTCACAGAACTGGTACATTAAAAGTTTCTCATGTTCTACTATTTCTGGAAACTTGAAATTTTGGAAATAGAATTTACTCGATCTGAGCTATTCAGCTAAAATATTCTCAAGTTAACTGTCACGTCCGGTCAACGGAAGTCGGGATCAACTTTGTTATTTTTAGGGCCGATATATTCACCTATCATGAAACTGTTCGTCATCTAATCTAAACGACAAGATAAATGGTAAAAATATGTCTATTGACCTGTCGTGGACGTTACCGACCGGATAAATACGCTTAACGAACGAATTTATTTAGCGATCGAATAAACCTGCCCGGAAACTGGTGACGAACACTTTGAACCAATCACAGAGCATATGCTGAATGTCAAACAAAAAGTCAAACTGACAAATATTTACGTACGTGCTACTTTGTTCAAGGGGGTCCAAGCTTTATGGGACAAACGTAGCCAATAATTATAGTTCTTGTATCCTACGAGGAATGGCGCAATCAGTCTATTTTAGCGATATCTATTTCACTACCGTAAACTTACATAAGATCCGACAGATGACGCGGTTCGCGCTCCGGGGGGAAACTTCAAGTTCTGACTTTGTCATAACATGACATGTATTAAGTAGCCCGTGGTAACTGGTAACTATACGGACTATTTAATTCATGTCATGTTATGACAGTTATCAAACGGCATAATACAAGTATTTTGCATCGTTTGCAACAAATTTTTTTTATAATGCGTTTGCGAAAGTGTTCAGTGCCATCATGTACGGCGCCACATACAATGTCATACATGTCGTGTCTTTTATATACATAATAGGTGTGTTCGTGCAAGTTCTGAATTTGTTCGGCAATAATGTATTATGGGCCATGTGTAAGTCAATGAAGAATTCCAGCATTGGTCCAAAATAAAAGGTTCCGAACACATTCCTAATATGCCTCGCGAACAGACCTATTGTTCAAGACACGAAATAATTAGTATATCAAAATCTGAATGGGAAAGAATACGGAAGGTTGAGTTCAAATTTCCCGCTAGATTTTTAGTTCTGTGGTCCGAGGCTTCGCGTCGCTGAGATCGGTAGTTGGCTAGACATTTAACCCATAAGATGGCGTTCTATATAAGAAGGTATTCTATGACTTTGTTAATTGAAGTCAGTATTTAGTTAATATAGCCGAATTTGCTGAATTCAACTTTCATACTATTTTTTTATTTTTGGTTTGGGTCTTTTTTCATTGATGCGGTTAGAAATAGGTTTGAATGAATTTTGGTTACGTTTTGTCAATGTCATTTACGGTGCTGCATCTAGCGGCAATTAGTCCAAGTTATTGTCCAAGTGTGGATTTAGTACACCTATTTTACCGACAATGGATACTATACTGCCGAAAAACATTCGTGAAGAGATGTTTACGTCCACGTTACCTGACGATAAGTTACAGATCGGTGAAAAGACCGAATCATTTTTAACGCGAACGTTAGCGTAATCTGTTCGTTGGCTAACGACAACTCTGACGATAGGTGAATATATTGGCCCTTAATGGAATGGATTATTTTTTGTTGCTACGTATCAAAATACATCATTTTTGATAAGGTTTCCCTATAACTAAATATCACCATTTTTGAGATATTTTGATTTTACTAATTTTTTGGTGATTTTTGCCGTTACGTTTAAAATTGAATATCTTGGGAATTATTGAAACTAGAAGTTTCATGATTGGTGGTCCAAAACTAGAATCATAACCAAATAAGACGCGTTCATCATGATAGCTTATACAGGGGATATTCAAAATTTACAGCACAATAATTGAATATTAAAACGTAAAAAACTAATTTTTTTCAAATGAAACAGCCTGTATACCGACACGCCATTCGATAGGACATCTTATTCCCTATTAATCAATATTAGGGTTCCCTATATCTATCTTTAATAGCTTTTGAGATATTGGCACTTCTTCTTTAAATCCATTTTGAATATTCCTGGGTTGTATAAGGAGGCTTTCATATTTTGGCAGATAAAGTATTTCATTATCTATTCATTATCGATAACCTTTCACAACATCATTTTTATAAATTGGCATTTCTAAGTGCAGTATTTAAATAATAAAATGTATTGAATACAGATATTTTCATATCATCATTTGCCATGATGTGCCATCATTTTTTTGCACATTTGCAGTGCTCGGGATTTATCTAATGCTAATGCACTGCTACCTTAATGTTGATAAATCTTTACATTTGACAGATATGTTTGTTTGTATTGTTGTTCATCTATCGCTAATAATTGTGTATACAGTTATACATGGTTATTAGTTACGAAATGGAAACCGCTGACGGTTATTCAAGTAGTGATATTTTGAATTTATTCTTCATTCATAGAGAATGTAACAAAATTTTGGAAACGACGTATTTTCAATCACAGATATTCAGACCTACCGCCAATGACAAGACATAAATTTAAGAAAATAGATTCAACCTTTTTGAGCTTTGGACAAGTAGGAAACAGAAAAATGTTGCAAGTCTTGTTACGGATAATGAAGACAATGAAATAAATGTTTTCGCTTATTTCATTGCTTTCCGGAATAGCTCCACGGAGTTACGGGGCGCCATCTATTGACCGCCTCGCGAAGCTTCGTAACCTAACCTCCAGGTTATGTGTCGCCATCTGGTCGGTTGTCGCCTAGCAACCTAAATCGGTTGCCGAACGATAATCCATAAATTTAGCCGAATCGAGACAAAAAATCTTGAAAGCGGGGGCAAAATCGACGATATCGAAAGCCTAAGCACTGTAGAACCAAATGTCAGGTGGAAAATCGGCGCCGATTTTCGCCTCTCTCAAGATCCTTTACATTGCCCAGTTTGACGATTTTCGTAAAACTCAGCAAACGGAGTGTGAGTCACGTTTAGTATATTGTAGTTGATAGACTAGGAAAATGTGCAGGCCTAACAGGCCTGCTGGTCGATCTAGGGAGATCGCCGAAGCGTTAAGGGAGACAAAAACCCCGGATGCGCAAAGATACCATGCTCTTAGACGCGAGACGTGCCTATGCTCCTACGTTTAAGTTAGGTTACGGTGTCGCCATCTACAGACAGCATCGCGAAGCTTCGGAACCTAACCTTTACGCGAGCGACGTGATAACGTTTCGCCATCTGGGGACCGCGTCGCGATGCGCGCGGCCGTCGCCTAGCAACCTCGATCGGTTACCATGGCGACGGGCTGACAAGGTAGAGTCCCAATCGATAATCCATAAATTTAGCCGAATCGAGGCAAGAAATAACGAGAACGGCCGGAATCCAAAGCCTAAGTACTGTAGAATCAAATTTTAGGCCGATTTTCGCCTCTCTCGGGATCCTTTACATTGCCCAGTTTGACGATCTTTGCGAAACTCTTCCTCGGAATTTCTTAGACTTTTAGTATATAGTAGTAGATAGATAGATAGATAAGAAACTTCTAATATACCAGTTCCGTTAGCCAACCTGTATATCACCAACATTTTCAATCGCCGCAGACGCTGGACCTGCGGCAGCTTCACAGATAAACTCATCAACACTTGGTCACGGATATCATCACGCTGTTCATCCAGTTCAGCCATGTTAAAGGAAAAACAAACAAACGTTAAATTATGACTATTTCATTTGCGTTAGTGTAAATCTGCCTGCCGTTGCTAATGCTGCAAAGTTTCGGCCGACAGAGTATAGGTCATTCGTTTAAGCTATAAATACGAAATACTTTTGAATATACAGTATGATTCTGAAAATTTTTATTAGATTTTTTCTCTCACCTTTTTAGAAAGCAATATACTGGTTATGTTTCCTTTTATACACACTGTGTAATAAGGATTTTAAAAGGCTACTGCACTTTGCAGATTGGAATTTTTATTTTACAGGCTTTTGTTGGGCGCATTCAATCTTTGCAGAATAGAATACCATAACAAAAGAAAAAGTGTCTACTAAAAATATTTGAAGAATTCATACAGTTTTTCTCTTCTAACTAGAGCTCGCGGTACACGGGTACCCGGACGGTCCGTGTACCCGGGTTTCGTACGCGTACGCCAACTGCATCCGGGCGCGGTTCCAAATTT
Organism: Aphodius sticticus; assembly: GCA_963966075.1. Classification (NCBI taxonomy): domain Eukaryota; kingdom Metazoa; phylum Arthropoda; class Insecta; order Coleoptera; family Scarabaeidae; genus Aphodius; species Aphodius sticticus. Next base: position 52,255,275 of record OZ014506.1, read on the forward strand.
TCAAAATTTGGATAGTTTGTCCAGTAGAGTTGAAATTTACTATGTGGACGATTTCCGGCAACTATGCATGGACCAATAAAATAAAATTAAAATTTTTCCAACATTTCAAAATTTGGAAAATGTGTCCAATCGAGTTGAAATTTTGCATGTGGACTGATTATCGGTAGATACTAATGCATGAATCAATAAATGCAATTTGGAAACTTTTCCAAAATTTCGAAAAATCTTCAAAATTTGGATAATGTGTCCAAATGTGTCCAATAATGTGTCCAAACAAAAAAAAAGAAAAAGATGGCGGGTGATGAAAATTCGCAAGATAAATTGTGTTCATATTGTGGGAAAGGTGTGGTAAACGATGTTGTTTGCAAGTGCGGGGACACCTTACACCCATCCTGCTTGGAGAGACACCAAAAAAACTGTAAAAAACTTTCCTCGAAAGTAGAAAAGGACAGTCAACCTAAGAAGAGTGAGGTTAGAAACGATCTCACGTTTCTTCAGATTGAAAACAAACATCTTAAAGAAATAATCAAACAAATGGAAGAGAAATATGAAATTCTCCTAGGGAGGACAAAGATTGTTGAGGAGTTTATCGACTTTCTTAAGAAAAATAAAGACAATGGAATGTTGCCGGGTGATCATGACATTAATAAGTCGAAGACACATAAAGTAACAGCGTACAGAGATGCGACATTGAAGAATATCCATAGCAACCCAATTCTGCAAAGTGCAAGTACCGAAGCAGCAGAGAAGGAACCAAATACGTTGCAAAGATATCGAAGAAAAGGCCCAAACGTGGAACAAATGGAAGAAGACCAAAGAAATGTGATGTCATCAGTGATGAAATTGGGAGAGCAAGAAAGTAGTATGGAATACAAGAGAAGAGCAAATGTGAGAAAGCATGGAAACACAACCAAAACCATCACTGGTACGGCAAACAACGTAAAAATCAAAGGCATGAGCAGGAAGGCATGGTTTTTTGTAAAGAGAGTTCACCAAGACGTAAACGCAGCACAAATCAAGGAACATGTAGAGTCCATCACTAAGTCAAAGAACGTAGAGTGTACGAGAGTAGAAACAAAAGCGAATAATGGGTGTTATAAACTGAGTGTAGATTTCGAACACAAAGAACAGATTCTTAGCCCCGAAAACTGGCCTACGAATATAGCGGTTAGTCCATATATTTTTCGTTGGGAACACTCCAACAAGTCAAAGTTCAGAAGTGACCAACGTATCGAAATTGACAAATAAAAATGAAATGGAACATAACCTTATCCAAAATACCCAGATAGAACAGATGAATACAGGTAGGGTGTCCATCCTCTACATGAATATACAATGCATAACAAATAAGATCGAAGCTTTGGATGAATTACTAGACCAAATTAAACCAGAAGCCGTATGCATAGTGGAGCATTGGCTAAAAGAGGAAAATGCTAAACTATATACGCTCTCAAACTACCGCATGAGCAGTTGTTTCTGCAGACGGGAGCGTATCCATGGTGGAACATGTATCTATGTTCGCGATGATTTAGAGGCCGATCGAGTGGAGAAAATTGATGGTTATTCGAAAGAGCTTCATATTGAGTTGGCAACTTGCTATATTAAAGATATTAGGACTCTGATAATTTCTACATACAGGGCACCAACAGGAGATGTCAACATCTTTGTGGATGTGCTGGAGGATGTTCTTGCGGTGGCAGTCTCTGAGTTTGGTTCAAAGACAGAGGTGATTCTCACCGGCGACTTCAATGCTAGCTTTACATTACCGCCATGCACGAGTGGGCAAAAGATTAAAAACTTATTAGAGAGCTTTTTTCTGAAGCAAACCATTTTCCAGCCAACGCGAATAACCGCCACAATTGAGTCCTATATTGACAATATTTTCACGAATAAGCTAGAGTATGAAGCGAGGGTGTGGCACACAGGTCTCTCCGACCACGAGGCTCTCATAATATCCTTTCCAAGTAATTTAAAAAGAAACCACTGCGGCACGGTCATGACCAGGAACATGTCAAACAACAACTGCATGAAATTCTACAACTTCATTGCTGCTGAAGACTGGACAGAAATAAAAAATACCCTTAATGCCGACACCAAGATGAACCTTTTCCATTCCTGTTTCCTTGGCCATTTCAACAGCTGTTTCCCAAGGAAAAAGGGCCTGCACAAGACTAGGTCAAAACCATTTAATGCAGAACTACATCAAATGAAAGAAACGCTTGACCTAATTCATGCCAGCTTCAAACGAAAGAGAGACCCGGAAATTTTTCAAATATACAAAAACTACAGAAAAGCTTATATAAATGAATGTGAGAAAGCAAGAAAAATTAGAAATGGCCAAGAGTTAATAAATGCAGAAAACAGACAGAAGGCCACGTGGAACATTATAAACCGTGAGACTGGACGAAATGAACGAACTGTGCATAACCGAAAACCAACTTCTGATGATTTTGCCAGAACTTTCCCGGAGGCAATCAAGGATATACTTGATGGAATCCAGCCCACCGATGTGAGCATCATGGATAGTATGCGAAGCGTAATATGTCCCGGCTCGTCCATGTACCTGTTCCCCACAACTCCAGATGAAGTCCAATGTCATATAAGGAGACTAAAAAATAAACCAAGTAGAGACATTTACGAGCTGAACATAAAAGTTGTTAAACTTGTGGATGAACTGATATGTCAGCCATTGTCGCACATAATCAACGCCTGTTTCAGTGATGGAATTTTCCCAACATGCCTGAAGATTGGGAGGGTAGTACCACTACACAAAAAAGGGGATACATCTAACCCAGAAAATTACCGCCCGATAACGATTCTACCAGTTTTTGGAAAGATCATAGAGTCACTGCTCACAGAGAGAATCACAAAATATATAACGGAAAAAAAATTCATAGATTGTCGCCAGTTCGGTTTTCAGAAGGGGAGGGGCGCCCGTGATGCTATTCTAGATCTGGTCCGATGGGTTGCTCAGGCGCTTGAGAGAGGAGAACAGTGTGGGGCTGCGCTATATGATCTCAGCAGAGCTTTTGACTGTGTCTCGCATGACTTCCTACTCAGAAAGCTGCATCACTATGGTCTAAGAGGAGTTACACTAAAGATCCTGAAATCATATTTGACAGATCGTTCACAGATGGTGGACTGCGATGGTCGGAGGAGTGCAGAATACCAAGTGGAAAGAGGGGTTGCCCAGGGATCTCTCGTCGGTCCGCTGCTTTTCATTCTATATATTAACGACCTTCCACCTCACATTGTGGATGGTCATATGGTCTTATATGCTGATGATACCACGTTTCTCACCAGCAATGCAAAAACTGTAGACACAGTTACCAAAATCGAGGAAGCAACAAACACAATACAACAATGGTTCTCAACCAACGAGCTGTCACTGAACACAAACAAAACCACTTTAATCCACTTCACCTCATCACGACGGGAGTTAGTGAGTGGGACCTGTGGGAGGTTTCTCGGGGTGACACTCGATCCTCGCTTGACGTGGCAACCACATGTACAGGAGCTGGGAAAAAAGCTATCTACCGCTATATTTGCAATTCGCAAAATAACAAATTGCATTGACACCTCTGCGGGGCTGCAGGTTTACCACGCTTTATTCCACTCGCGGATGGCATATGGGATTCCGGCGTGGGGAGGATCAGCTCACATGCAAAAAATATTCATACTACAGAAACGAGCAGTAAGAGCTCTTGAAGGAGCCAGGTCACAAACCCACTGCAAACCACTTTTTGTGAAATACCATATACTCACACTAGCGGGAGAGTTTATTCTGCAGAGTGTTTTGGCACAGAACAATAATAATATACACAGACAAAGTGAACGGCATGACCACGACACCAGATCTAAGGAGTTATGGATAGCACCTTTCAATCGTCTACGGACAACGGATGTGTTGTCCCTTGGAGTGAGGCTACTCAACAAGATGCCTGCCGAAATAATCAATCACCCAAAATGTTTAATACGGAGAAAACTCAAGGACTACTTGGTGGAGAAAGCCTTCTACTCATTGGAGGAATGCTTGAATGAATAGTTTTTTTTTTGTTGAATTGATTAACTTTATTTTTGAATTATTAGTGACGTAAACTGTATTTTATTTTGAGTTTAAATATATCATCTATCATCTATCTATCTATCTAATCGAGTTAAAATTTAACATGTGGACAGATTTCCGGTGACAATTAATGAATCAATAAAAAAATTGGAAAAAAATTTAAAATTTGGAAAATTTGACCCATGGAGTTGAAATTTTGCATATGGACAGATTTCCGATGGCAATGCATAAACAACTACTTAATTGAATTTTTTTTTGTAAATAAAGTTGATTTTTTTATATAGCGTAGTATTAAAAAAAGTGTTTTTACATACATTTATTGTATCTCAACTTAGGTATATATGGCCATTTGGCAGCAACAACATGAACGCGATGGCCATTGGTTGCTGAGTTCACGCGCTTAAAGAGGCTGAACGCACCCATTACCTGTGTTACCAATGCATTGTTGATTACATAACACCCGCCCGTTTGTGAATACCCGTCCGTTCGGTCCGGCAGCGTCCGTTCACAGTTCGGGCGCCCGAATTCCGTACCGTAGGAAGTTCGGACGCCCGGTTCCGTGTAGTTTGCCGTCCGGGCTAATTTATACGTACCGTCGGAAGTTCGGTCGCCCGGGTACCCGTGTAGTCCGAAACCCGTGTTTCATCCCGACCACTACTTCTAACTATGTCAAGGGTTTCTCATTAGTGTCTTAAAAATCTGCTAAAACTGTCGCCGCTCTTTGGGGGACTACTCCAAAGTTGAAATGCGATATTCTTACTACGGTAATTTATTAATTAATTAAATTATAGTTTATAAAGATTGGCGTTGGGCCCAAATCAGCAGAAGCGCTAAATATAACAGTCAATATTCTTGTCATAGTAATGAAATTGTTAAAGATTAGTTGGGGCCTCACCGAGAGGAGTCTAAATGTGCTTGCTAGAGTAATGAGGATTGGCATGGTGTAGTAAGTAGTCTATTACGGAAATGACTTACCGAAATACCGGTTTAGGGGCCTCCTGTTGTTGGAGGCCCTGGGCAAATGCCCATTTTGTCCATAGGGCAGCATGCGCCTAGCCCATATATCACAAAGGTTTCTTGATACCTGCTATAGGGAAATAAAACTGACATAATAGCACTTACCAGCAATGTCTTCTTCGTTTCTTTGACATCTTTAGTATCGTTCATCTCATCCTTCCTTTCCTTCTCCTCGACAGAATCCAATTTCTCCGCGAACGCATCCAAATCTTCCCTCCATAAATCTGCCGGGGTTTTCCGCTTAAGAATCTCCAGTTCGGCAAGTTTATTATCTCTTTGCTTCAACAATTCATTCTTCCTCTCTTCAGTTAACATCCACATAGACATTCCGAGCAAATAATCAAACATTTTAACTTCTATTAAATTTTTAAATTCCTTCTCGGGATCAACAGGTTTTTTTTTTGAGCTTGAAGCTGTAGTGTTTTCCGATTCCTCCGTCTCTTCACTTTCATCTGCCACAGCCTCGTCCTCATCATCATTCTGTCGTTTCTTCCATTCCTTAACGGGATCGCGGTCGTAACCACGCTTCAGCAATTCATCAACAATGGTCTTTCTTTTCTTGTTCTCGACCACTAGCTCACCGCTACATTTTTCCATGATGAAGCGAGCTTGGTTGCTAAGTTTTGAGGCTTCCGCAGTAAGCGTTCCTTCGAGGTGTTCCTTGCGTTTCGCGTACGCTGATAGACGGAGAACGTAAAACTCTCTGAGCATCTGCATTACCGTGTCATACCTTCAGAACAAAAGTTATGAATCAAATTAATTAGAAAAACAGTAACAACCATCTTCTGTCACATCTTTTTTTATTTTATTGGTTTATTTTGTTGGTAATCTACACAGGCTTGACAATGTGAGGGTAATTACCCGAAAATCGGGTATTTGCGGTGTGCTGGCGGGTAAAATATAATTGCGCGGGTAAAACTGGGTATTCTGCCTATTTTATGAATTACTTGAACCAAATTCAAATATTTTTATAAAACGGTGGAATTATTTGCAACATTAAGAGCTGTTAGTTTTTGATCAGGTGACGCTCCTGCAATTAGTTTAGTTCACATTTCTGACTTTACTACATGGCTGAGATGGCGCTGTGTACGGGTTCAAACGTGAAATCTCGGTGGTCGTTCTTTTAATTTCAAACCACGTAAGTTTATACTTTATTATATTTTTGAAACTCCTGTTTTTTGTCATTGCTACGTGTTTAAACTGTTTGTGGGTTCTTTTGTTAGCTAGATATAGTAAAGTAAAGTAAAGTAAAGTAAAGTTTATTCTTATAACATATCTACATGTCAAGAAAAGTCAAAATGTATTATATTAGAAAGAGAATAAAAAAATGGTTAGTTAAAGTACCGATGTGTCGGTACAGGCCTTTTGGCCTAATTTGTAGGTTCGAAAATCCGAAATATTATTTTTATATTTTATAACGAAATAAAATAAAGGAAATGAATTATCAACCTTTTTTTTGTTCATCGTTCAAGAGTGGTCGGGGAAATGTTGGGAAATTGGGACCTGGAAAACAGGTAAAAGTGGGGATTTTGATGTTTGCTGTCGGGAATTACAGTGGTATATACAAATATCGGTAAGCCTGAACCTACATCAAAATGGTGGACATTGATGTTAAGTTGTCCTGGTTATTGAGACTGCAAACAAAACTCAGTTAATTTGTGGTTATTGCAAGACAACAACGTTATCAGAAGCTGAATGCACCAAATGCAAAGTGCCGTTCCACAACAGCTGCCTGGGTCGGCATACAAAACAATGTACTAGGAAAGAACATGTGATACCAGAAAGTGAGGTTAAAGATACCGAGGAACTTAAGGGTCGGTGCGAAACGAAAAAAACGCGTTTTTAAGAAGTTGGTAATATACTACCAACTGCACTATCCACGGCGACCTTGAAACGATTATCTTCCCTTTTTATCGTTCATTGTAATTGTTTATTCCCAAATCTCTTGTATTCACGTCATGAAATAAAAACGAACAAGATCACAACAGACAGAACCTATCTAAACTGTAAATACAGAACCAATTTGTAGTGACAATTTGCACGACGAGATGGCGCCAAGTGTCAACAAGCACGATTACAGTACATTATTTATGTGATTAAAGTACAAGACGCGTTAATTACAATTTATTTTAGTATGGTTGTATATACCATTTGGTTTAGGAGAGCATGGGTGTTAAAATCTCTATTTTATCTCCATTGTATCTATTTTATGCAGTTATTTGATACTTAAAAATCATCAATAAATAGAGATAATTGAAATGAGGATATTCATTAACAATCTTGCCAATTCAATATTAATTTAATTGTCTCTTACGACCGCCTTGTACTTTTTTATTTTACATGATTTCTGTGTGGTCAGCTTAATCGGTTGCCAACCGTTAAGTTCCTAACACTAGAGGTAACCCTATTGAGAAAACTGGTGACAGAACAATCAGATAAAAACTGTATCCTTTTGGAAAATATCATACTGCTGAAGGAAAAAATTAATTACTGCAACAATTAAAGCTGCAACAGAATTGATGGGGAAACTGGCTCCCACCAGCGACCTCGCCCTAGCGAGGTGTTGCTGGGAAAAGCTGAACCTTCGACCACTGCAACACACCCAGCAACACCATATAGCAGCGCTCTTGAGTGCTACAAAGACAATACCAAAATGGACAACTTGGTCAAAATGAAAATTAATAAACAAAAGATTGTGAACACCGTAATAAACATGGAAATAACACCCGCTTCAACGTCCGCACCTGCTCCAGGGATCTAACAGAATTCCGAACGTGAGTTCAAGCAAGTACAAAACAGACGACAAAAAAGAATCTTACAAACAATCCATGGAGCTGCTTCCGAGAATGAATGATATCTGCCGAGAACATAATCTCCTACCTGAAATCAAAGAATGTTACGAACCCTAAGTGTACCAAACTCGAATCAAAACACCCAGAGGAGTATTCCTTCAAAGTTAAAATCAACCTAACCAAACTCGAAACACTACAAGAGCCAAACTTCTGGCCAACGGGAGCGAGCGTTTTTTGCCCAGAAAGCGAAGGTAAGGTAAATAACAACACCAAACACCCCAAACAACCAGCCTCTGAAACACTGATAACCAAACACTCCAAGACTCCAAACAATTAAAACCAGATGTAATTTGTGTAGCAGAACACTGGCTACAAGAACAGGATAAGAACCTTTACACCCTTGAAGAATACACGATGACGAATTGTTTTGTCCGACAACATCACCGTCATGGTGGAGTGTGCATCTTTGCAAGACATTAGCTAAGATGCCATCCAGTGAAGAGCATCAGCGAATTATCGAAAGAAAAAACTGTGAATTGGCATGTATATACGACCCAGAACATGACCTTGTCGTAGCGGCTTTCTACTACACACCAGGTTCAGACCTAGCGTCTTTCCAAGAGACCTTCGGAGAGGCAATGGAACTGTGCTTCCAAAAGTACAATAACTAAACCCGGATTGCAGTCGCCGGAGACTTTAACGTAGTAACTCAAAAGAGAGTCCAATCAAACAACGGCCCTTCTAGGTAGCATGACTTCCTACGGTCTCAATGGTACAGTCGTGGACTACACAAGGATACAAGGAAATTTGAAGACAGCGGTTGACAACATTTATACAAATATACGGGGTTACACTGTCAGGGTTCTTCCGGGATTGTCTGACCACCACGACATTCTGTTCACTACCAACGTACAGCCAACTGCTATACCAATCCATGTAAAAAGGGCGCTTGTTTTCCAGAAGGAATTACCGGCGGTTCACCGGAACTTCTGACAGCAGAGACCTGGGAATGTGTGTATACTGACGAGGCAGCCGAGAGAAAGTATAATAATTTTCTGAAGAGATACCTTGAATACTGTGAACAGGCTTTCCCGACTAAAATAATGCCACAAAAAACCCTCCGCCATCCTGCAAGTTACGCGAAATACGGGAAACTGTTGAGCTAATCGAAGAGACCACCTAGGTGGAGGCTCCTGAAAAAAATGTATACCAGTTACAAGAAATTCTATCTGGATAGAGGCTTTGAGGAGCGAAAGGCCATAAACCATATAGCCGTGGTGCAGTCAGTGAGCCGTCAGAGGACCCTATGGCAAGTAATAAGGAGAGAAACCAGAACCACTAAAACCAAACCGTCAGTAACACCGTCCAGTGAAGACCTCAACCGATAGCTATGGACTGGTTTCAACTCAATCTTAACAAACAAAAGACTGAGCAGATCATCTTTACCTGCGATCATAACAAATCTTGAGAGTGAGCTTGTAAAAGCGATATAGGTATGCCATAAGCCGCATAAAAAATATTATAGGGCAAGAGGCCGCCTTAACTGCATACCACGCACTATTCCACTCAAAAATGTCGTATGGCATAGTGCTCTGGGGAGATTCCACACTCGCTGAGAGGATTTTGATTATGCAAAAGCGAGCCATCCGAACAATACTCTCATCACCATCGAGAAGCCACTGCCGTCCAGTATATGCTCAACTTGGCATACTTACGGTTCTTGGGAGTCTATTCTCGTCATCTTTTTGTATGCAGGGATGTAAAACCGTAATTTACCGCGTAAATTACCAAATTAATTACCGTAATTAATGGTAATTTACCGATTTTTAATTACCGTGATTTGCGGCTTAAATTACCGATGGTAATTTACCGTAAATTTAAATTACCGTTGGTAATTTACCGAAAATTTTAATTATGGTTGGTAATTTACCGGAATTTATAAATTAATTTAAAAAACCTTCCATCAGTACTTGCGTAAATGCACCCCACCACTCCTAAGCAGTCGACAAGTGCACTGTTGTTTGTGCTTTGCCTGGGAGGTGCTAGGGATGTAAGAGCGTAATTTATTGGGTAAATTCCTAAATAAATTACCGTAATTAATGGTAATTTCCGGATTTTTAATTACCTAATTCAGTGGAGCCAATATTGCACATTTTAAATCACAAGCCATCTACCTACTATCAAAAAGTGATGTTTGTTTGTGAAACCGGGCGGTGTCGTTTTGTGAGTCTGTAATAAATTACAGTATTTTATACTATAATTATGCTGTTAGAATGTCGATTTTATAAATTGCTGGTATAAAAAGTATTTTTGTTGTAGCCCCTGCTTTCATTTTAATAATGAATTACTACTATTAAATCAGGAAAAGCATCAGCGATTGGTGTTATCTACAATATAATGACCTATAAGACTGTACCCAATGCTTTTTATACATAACTTACTCGCATCGATAAATTATCATTTTGAATTACCTACCCGGTAATTTAAGAAAATATAATTTACCAATTGCAATTTTTAATTACGTGGTAATTTAAATTTGAAAGTAATAATTTTAATTTCAGCGGTAATTTACTGAAAAAATTAATTACCTACGGTAATTTAACATCCTTAGTCAGATTTCTAGTTATCTACAAAATAATTACCTTTATTTACCAAACATTTTTATTAACATAAGTAGCATTCATAACCTACAATGATCGGTATTAACGCCGGTTTAATCCACCATTTTGAATTTTTAATTACCCGGTAATTTAAACCAGCGTAATTTACCATTTTCAATTTTTAATTACTCGGTAATTTAAGCCAACGTAATTTACCATTTGTAATTTGTATTTACGTGGTAATTTAATAATTGCAATTAATAATTTTAACTTCAACTGTAATTTACGAAGAAAATTAATTACCGTAATTTAACATCCCTGACCGTATGAGATAGAAAGGGATGGTTAGCCCACATCACTGCGGGTTGCACACCAAATGCATTTGCCTGACTTATACACAACCAATACACAAGAAAGGCGACAAAACTAACTTCAACAATTACAGGCCGGTAACATTGATCTCCAATATATCAAAGGTATTTGAAAAGGTAATCTTTGATAGGATGTATGAATTTTTCATCAAGAATAACGATTCTACACAAAACAGAACATATACATCAAAGGTAGAAACACAGAGAGCAATCTTCCAGATGGTTGTCGAAACTTTGAGTGGCTTGAATAGTTCTACTAAAAGCAGAGTAGCCGCTTTGTATGTGGACTTGACTAAGGCTTTTGACTCGGTCAACCAAACCCTACTGCTACAGAAGCTAGAAAACCTAGGAATTAGAGGAACACCTCAGAGGCTCATCCAGTCATACTTGACCAACTGCCAACAATGTGTGAGTGTGAGGGATGAGGAAAACTCCAGAAGAAAATCGTCCTTTCAAGTGATTGGGCGAGGGGTACCACAAGGGTCAATCTTGAGCCCTTTACTTTTTGTAATCTATGTTAACAGTCTTCCACTTAACACGGATGGACCAGTCATTCTCTATGCGGATGACACTTTGGTGGTGTGTACGGAGGATAATAATGAGGATGTACAGTTATCACTGACCAATACAATAAACCCGCTGGATAAATGGTTCTCCGAATACTTCCTGTCAATGAATGTCGATAAGACAGAACTACTAGTATTCACAACATCTAATACTTCACAAAATTTCCAACTTCACTAAGCCGAAGATAAGATGCTTACATCAAGGAACGCCATAAAATTTTTGGGTGTCTATATTGATGAAAACTTCAAATGGAAGACTCATATCAACGAACTAGCGAAGAAAATATCAAAGTACTCTTATCTACTATATAGAATAACATGTAAAGCCGAAATTCATGTATGCCTGACAGCATACTACGGCTATGTATATGCTGTTTTACGATATAGCATCATTTCTTGGGGAAACGCAGTTGTCGTGAACCGAATTTTCCTTCTACAGAAGCGATGTGTAAGGTCTATTTTTCTCCTGCATAAGATGGATTCCTGCAGACCTTACTTTAAAGAATTTAATATACTTACGGTACCTGGTATTTACATTCTCCAATGTGCACTCTTCCTAAGAAACAATGCAAACTTCTTTACTTTTGCGCTGCGAGAGCTTCAGCACCATACGAGGAATAGAGATAGTTACAACATACCTAAATCCACACTTGCCCGTATTCACAATAACGTCTATAGTCACACCCTTCGGATCTACAATGCTATCCCAGGAGAGATCAGAGAACTAAGGTACTCTAAATTTAAATTCAAATTGAAGCAACACCTCATTAATAAAGCTTACTATACAGTTGAGGAATTCCTTGCTGATTAGAACTTTTATGCATACTTCCTTTGATTGTTTTTGACTTGTCCTATATCAATGTGTTTGATTTTTTGGAATGAATAAAGATTTATTATTATTATTATTATTATTCACCATGTCGTGTCCTTTCCAGTTATACGTAGTATATACAGGTCACTGGCTCAAGGTTACTAAAAATAGAGAGGTATCTGGTAACTATGGGATACGTCACTCGGTTTACTACATGATGTAAGCTGATATGCAATTCAACATTTTACATGAGCATATAAAAAATAATAATAATTTTAGTTATATTGTTTTCTGAAAGATTTTTGAAGATGAGCCATAAAACAGCCCCTAGCGAGTCAGCAAGCCTTCTCTAATATCTATGAATTCATATAAATTTGAATGGGCAAACCAAGTGACGTATTCCTGCATTAATTTCCTGGCCTCTGACTGGTCTAAAGTTAACAGAATTTAACTCAAAACCGGACAATCTGTGTATATTAGTATCCTTGATCTTTGCTAGGCTTATTTTTAGGTTCGGTTTTTTAATACTCTTTTTTTTAACTTGTTTATTATACTTCAATCTATTTCCGCAACTTAGGCCAATCACCGACGCTGAGGGCAGGGTCTACACACACCTAGGAATTTTGTCAAACTGAAGGAATTCCAACCTCCAGTAAGAGTTCTTTAACGTGCACGTCGCATCATGACAGCACACGGGACCACCGGCTTTACTTTCTCATCCGATGGAAGGCGGCATGTAAAGGTTTTTGGTCCTTGCCTAAAATACCAGCACAGTCGATTTTAGCCCGAGCCGGGAATTGAACCTGGGACCTCAGCGTAGATAGCAGCCACTCTAGCCTATACGCCATAGACCCCCCCCCCCCTTTTAATACTTTAATTTGACAAAACTGGAATGAAAATCAGGTATCTAACTTAAAACTTGAACAATACTGCCGACAATAAAATCCTCAAGATTACTTTCAGCTACTTTACATTAAAACAATATCTGGCTCGCAATAATAAAATTTTCAATATATAAGATTTTCCTTTATAGTCCAGTGAATAAAAATGATAGTCATAAGGTTGTGAAAATATGATTGATGTATACCGGGTATTGTGAAGTTGTTAATGTTTAAAGCATATACGACCACCCTAGCGGGTTTACTAGTAGCTTACCGCGATAACTTACCGAGTTAGACAGCCATGGTCGTCAAAGGCACACATTGATGATGTGTTGATCACGCTCTGCAGCTTGAAAATATGATGGAGTCCTTCCTTCTCCATCGTTGCTAAGTTGCCCGGTAAGCAGGTAACAACAAATTTTACTGTTGAATCAGTATTGTACTCTTTATAGTCCTGGATCAACGGCTTGATCTTCTCGGTACCTATACAATAAACCGATAAAATGTGAATCAAACAGTACAATATTCTGTTGCAAATAAAACCAAAATAATAAGATCAACTAACCATGCAACAATGGTTCCAGGACATCCTCTTTATATTTTTGTGTCCACGTTCCGACCGGCAGCTCGGTAATCTCGAGCTTTTCTGTTCCTATAATGGATATTTCACCACTTACGACGTACCTAGTATCGCCGCAATCCTCGATAATCCCTCGGAAATTCTTATACCAGGGCATCATCGGCGACGGCTCCTTATCTTCCAGCATATTCCGCAAGTTCTGTACGAGCTCCCTGGGATTATAGTTTGGTATCTTTGTCATCCACCCTGTTCCAATACCCTCAGCCCCATTTACGAGCACCATCGGAATTATCGGCATATACCAAACCGGCTCAATTTTCTGACTATCGTCATATTCATGTTTTAGGAGCGCATCGTCGTGGGGATGAAAAATCATCCGCGTTAACGGAGACATTTTTGTAAATATGTACCTCGGACTAGCCGAGTCTTTCCCTCCAGATAATCTCGTACCAAATTGACCTCTGGGTTCTAATAAATTTATATTGTTGCTGCCAACAAAATTCTGCGCTAGATTTACAATAGTCATGCAAAGCGAGACCTCACCGTGATGGTAGGCAGAATGCTCAGCGACAGATCCGGCTAATTGGGCAACTTTCACTTCACGTTTGTCGTTACGCTTGATACATGTAAAGATTACCTTTCGTTGGCCAGGCTTTAGACCATCTACAACACACGGTATAGAACGTATGTTGTCGGCATTTGAAAATAGGATAAGCTCAAGGTTGACAAAGTCAGCATATGTTATGGAGCGTGTATCCTTGGTGTAGAGGTATTTTTCAGGCATACCCAACTCCTTGCGACGTCTTGAGTCCACCATAAAATTGGTGAGCCATTCCTTACGGTGTTCTATATGTTTACGGCTGAACGCCAGAACTATATGATCATCGTCAACTTGGCCGCCATATCTGCAATCGAGAATGAAAAGGAAAAAATAGTAGTATTTCTCGGAAAATTTTGTTGGTTATTATTTATTATTTATTGCCTGATATATTCTTCTGATAAAAATTGTGTAAGAATATGGGTTTCCAAAATATAAGTTGTAAATAAGGCTCCTGTATCCCCTATTCAAATGTAGAGTTGCCGCTTTTTTCTACAAAGCTTGCAAAAACAGTTTTACTAGATGTAGATGGCGACACTACTACCAAATCTTAAATTATGCCGTATATTTTTATTTGTGACAAGAATCCACCCCACCACAAATATCTAACAGTTGAAAGTTCTTGTAACCATGGTAACCACATTGACGCAAATACCAAGAAGAGTCATCTTGTAAATAATACCAAATAAGTTTGCTCGTAATTTTTACTTAGAATTTTATGCTGAATCTAACTTGTAATTTTTTACCTCTAGATATCAATTACCCTGTATATAAGGTTGTTACACTCTCAAGGGCGGGGTTTTCAATGCCGCAAGGATTTTGTGAATCAAAACTCCGTTTATGGTTTTAGCACATTGTATGTGCTCTGCACTAAATGTTAACAAAATCGCCAGACCTTTTCCATGTAACAAAGGGGTGCCCAGATTTTACTTGGTCCAGAGTTTTTGTGTTTTTGTCGATTTGCACGCGTATTTTGGATTTCCCGAATAAAAAGGTGATTAACAAATTTGTAGAGAATTTAATTCTCTACAATTTTCATAGTCAATATTGTTGAGACAAATTCTTTATTGCTAATAATACAGAAAAAGTGAAAAGTTAGGAGAGTAACGCAGTATTTTCAACTTTTGAGTCATTTTTTATTAAAAATAAATTTTGTAGATGACCCAATTTCCAACAGCTTTTGTATGAACAACTTTATCGTACGACGTGTACATCACGGCCGGGAATGCGCCCGACATAGGCATTTATGGAAGAACGGCCACATCGCTCGCATGTGCCGTTCTTCACAGCTCTTTACAATGGAAACAAACAGAAACATCCCTCACTCATCTTAGATACCAAAAGTTCCTGAAGTCTGCCGCTAAAAACAAAAATAATATGTCCACATTACCACCATCGGAATCATCGGCAAGTCAGCATTCATTGCGTGTGTTTCACCAAGTATAAAAGTGGCTCAGAGTAGAACTGGAACCAACAAAATGGGGGTGGAAAAAACCCACGGTGCCTCAAACATATTACAACTGACGCATCACCTGCTCCAGTCACTATTAAAAACAATTTCTTGTAAATGCAACACGGGCTGTGGACTAGCCTGCGGCTGTTGAAAAGTTGGACAAAATGCACGCTAATTTGTGAGAATTGTAGTGTCCATTCATGCACAAACGCCCCGAGCAAACAGATCGATGACGACCTTATCGACGATGCCTCCATGGAGCCAGAGAAGGGTTGCACCGGGTTGCACGGACAACGAGACTAAATGCCCAGATCCGACAGAAACGCAATCTTGAGACAATACGGTCGTTGAAATGCCAACAAAAAAATTGAGATCACAATAAAGTCATAAACAATTATTTAATTTTAATAAAAATAACCACAGAAACCACGTATAAAAAGCGCCGAAAGCTCTAGCTGTGCGATTGTGTGCAAATGAGTTCCTCCGCCGCTCCTCCATGTTGAGCGCGTTCCAGGCCGAGATCTACATGTTGTACGAGAAAGTTGTTTATGCAAGAGCTGTCGGAAATTTAAGTCCTCTAATACTTTGTCATTTATGTGCCCTGTATTTTTAATAAAAAGTGCCCAAAAGTAGAAAAAATCGCGCCACTCTCCTAATTATACACACTTTTTGCTGATTATTAGCAATAAATAATTTGTTTCGACAATATTGACTATATACAAATTATAGAGAATTAAATTCTCTACAAATTTTGTTGATCGCCTTTTTTATCAGGAAATCCAAAATACAGGTGAAAATCGACAAAAACACAAAATCCAAGATGGCGTGACAGTTCCCATAATTTAAGGAAATGATTTCTTCATCTACTCCTAGGGGGACACTTAACAGCATCAAAAAAATTTCCGTGTAAATTTTTTTGCTGAAAACACCTAAATAGATTGTGCGAAAAGAATACCGAAGAATAAATTTAATTAACCAAAAGAAAAAAAATAATCATCGAATGGATAAAAAACTAATTCCAATTTGCTCAATTTTTGATGCGTTGACCAACTTACACTCAATTCAGCTGTAAACAATGAAAAACGTGTTCACGTTGTTTCACACAATGAGGTGTACACTTTCTCCCACTCACCCTAAAGTTACTACTAAAGCTACACCTTGTTTACACTTTTACACTTAAAATTGTAAAGTGTAGGCAACCAAACCAAACCTATTGTGTGGTGTATCAGTGCGTTTTAGCGGTAGGATACGGGAGCTTTAAAACAAGGGCTGTTTTGACGTCGTTCAGTAGTCGCCTGCATAGTCATAGTCATAGTCATAGTATTTATTGATGTTAATCGTAAACAAGATACCTTACACAGGTCAAGACAATTTAGTATTTAATTTTTCAAATACATGATCAAAATTAATTCATCAAATCACTACACTGATCCATGAATTCATCAAAGCTGTACACTGCCTTTTCAATAAGAAACCGTCTAACTGTTTTCCTAAAAGCATCCACTGGCAAGACTTTAGCGTTGGATGGAATGGCGTTATAAAATTTTATCGAATAATAGGAAGTCCCAGTTCTGGATTTATGGAGACGCAGAAACTCATGGCGCAATTTGTCACCAAATCTTGTGGCGTATGAATGAACGGTGTTGATTCTCGTTAGTTTATTATTATTTTCGTGTGCATACATTAAGCATTCTAAAATAAACACGCTTGGGGCCGTGAGGATACCCAGTTTTACAAAGCACCATTTGCACTCTTCAGTGTAACCCACATCAAGCAGCACACGAATACATCGCCTCTGCATTTTAAATATCTGCCGCATATGTGGAGAATGGCCCCAGTTTATAATCGAATACGCCATTATAGAATGAAATAGTCCATAATATGCATGCACTAGCGATGTTATATATAGAGAATTTTTTAAGATTCTGATGAAATATATCGTCTTTCCCAGCTTGCCACGAACATAGTTTACATGATGCTCCCAAGTCATTTTAGAGTCCAGCTTAACACCCAAAAAACCAACAGCGTTCATCACCGGTGGATTATTCCGCAAACTAAATTGTAATGTATTTGTTTTTGAGGTGTTGACATTTAATCTGTTGGAAATAAACCATTTTTTTATATTTGCATCCGTCATTCCGATCTTATCACTCAGCGCCTCCACACTACTGTCACTGACAACACTTGTGGTATCATCAGCAAAGAGAACAAGGGCACCCAATGGATCGGCTGTCGGGAGATCATTAATATAAATCAAGAACAATACAGGACCGAGCACAGAACCCTGTGGAACTCCACACCGAACAGCAAGGCTTGGCGAAATGTCACTGTCAACCCGCACGCGTTGTTGCCTATCGCCAATAAAGGACGAAATCAAGTTTACTGCCCCGGTGGAAAATTGATAGTGCTTTATCTTGCTAATTAACAATGAATGATTGACGCAATCAAAGGCTTTAGTCAAATCATAAAAAGTAGCTGTTGTGAATTGCCTCTGCTCAAAATTACTCAGTATCAAATCGCTTAGGTTGTTAATAGCGGATGTTGTTGATCTTTTGTTACGAAAACCATATTGTGACATTGCAAATAAGTCATTCTGCTCAAAATAAACATTTATCTGTTTTTTTAACACTGTTTCGAATACCTTCGAGAAAATAGGCGTTAAAGATATTGGCCTATAATTGCCACAATCATCCCGAGGTCCCTTCTTGTATATCGGTATAACAGTGGCAACTTTGAAGCAGCTGGGAAAATGACCTGTACTGATACATTCATTGATCAGGATTGTTAGTGGATGTAGTAATGTCTTGCTAATAGTTTTTATCACTTTGACCGTCATCCCAAATGGATCTCTGCTGTTTGAGTTCTTATACTTTTTATGATTTGACATATCTCTTCACAAGTGGTAGGCTGAAAATGAAACTCGCTGGTCGGCGCAGGGCCCAAAAAGCTAAGAGGGTCTATACTGCTTATTGGGATAGTTCTGGATATGTCTAAAGGAGCATTTACAAAGTATTTGTTAAAGCAAGTAGCATTGGGAATCCCACTATTAATATTATGAGGTGAGCCAGACGGCAAAGAATTTTTTACAATTTTCCAGATTGTTGCTTGCCTGTTATCAGATGAAGATATTAATTGCTCATAAGCAGTGGATTTGGCTTTTTTAAGTTCGTATCTATATGTTTTCTTCAACTTTTTAAGATCTTCAGCAGGTACAAGTGTAGGATATCTAATTCTAAACTGAGCCCAAAAGGAAATTGTTTCTCTCAATGCTATAAGGCGTTCATTAAACCAGTTAACTGTAAGTTGTTTGTTCGAATTAAAGACTATTGATTTTTCTGGAAAACACGTTTCCATTTGATTTGATATTAGTGACACAAAAGTTTGAACTCGGTATTCTAAGTTAAGCCGTGTGTCACTTGTGAAGTTCCAATCATTTGTACTAATCTCTGTCTGAAGCTGAGAAAGTCCCGCTTGTGTAATCGGCCGGCTATGCACTCTAGTCGATCCATCAGTATTAGTCTTAGATTCATCCACAATGCTAACACCCAGATGATCAGACGATATACAACCACAGACACCAGAGTTAAAAATTGAAGTATGATTGCTAATAAAAATGTTATCAAGACAGTTATTTGATCTAGTATTTGCAAAATTGGTTTGTCTGAGCCCGAACGATTCAAAAAAGAGTGACAAGTTGCAAAGTACTCGGATCCGTCGTATTAAACTTTACATTGAAATCCCCCGTAACAATAAGACGCCTCCCATTACGCCAACTCTTGTCTAAAGCCCCCGACAAACGGGCAATAAAGACGTCAAAATTCCCTGCAGGCGACCTATATACCGTGATCAGAACAACCCCATTAGAATGTACACCGGCAAGCTCGATGTCTAGTTCGCTACTGAAAGTACAAAAATCAACTGGAGTAAACTTCAAGCCCCTTCTGACAAATATACAAACACCGCCATGAGATTTTGCAGCCCGACAGTAAGCATTACCAAGTGTGTAACCGGTCAACGCCACAGCATCCAACTCGCCAGAAGAAAGCCAGTGTTCGTTAATACACAAAAAATCAATACTCTTATGATGTGTCAACAGCTCTAATTCTGTTAATAACTAATCTAATAACGTTAATGTTAATAGTCTAATAACGCGGTTAATACATTACGCATAATCATTACTGTATGGAAATATTATTTACAATGTTTATCTATCTCATAAAGCAACAAATTTAAAGTCTGTAAAAAAAACTTCAAAAAAAAATGTAAGCTGTTTTCTGTGGAAAAATTTCATTTTTATTTATAATCCGGTTCCTTACAAACATTTATTGTAAGTAAATTTTTTTTTCACTGTTACACTGTTTCAAAAGAAGAAGAGGGTGTCACGTGGTGCCCGGCCAATATATTCTAGAGCAGAGGTAGTGGTGGGGGTACCCAATTCTTATTTTGAACCATATCTATCATGGGAATTCATAATAATTCAAATTACCAAAAAGAAGGGAAATAAATCCAATACAGTTACCCTTTTGGGATCTGAAGCGGAAAGTGTCGAGTTTCAATATTCTATGGCGTCCGCCAATTTTACAATATCATGGCACCCTAAAAACCACCCCTAACGCGCACGTTCGCGGTTTTTCGCATTTTACCACAGAGCGGTCACGATTTCAGCATTTTAGCATCTGTACAAAATTAATCCTTTAAAATTCTGCACATAAAATATATATTGCACAAAGGCCCCAATATAGATAGGGGTTTTCAATTTAAGAACCACACTATATAAAACAACATAATATTTTTATTATTTCAGTATTACTAAACTCATAATATGCCAGCAACCGCAAATTCCAGGCTCCATCAGACAGGATCATTCCAATATCAACATTTCCCCATTTCCGTCATTTGGTTTCGTCAACAATTGTGGTTTTGTATTGATTATTCAACTGACACATTAGTCCAACTTTTTGAGAACTCAAACTTATTCCCGCAACAATGAACTAAAATTTACAAAAAAAAAAGTACTAATATATTGGGCTGCTCGTAGGTTTAGAATCATTGTATACAAGAAAAAAATGGTAATTTCCTTTGAAACACTGTGAAACACTATCCGAGTCAGTTAATATAAACTACTGTATTTAAGAAAAAATGGAAAGTACCATTTTTGTCCAGAACTTTATAAGGATTAATTTTGTACAGAGGCTAAAATTGCTAAATTGTGACCGTTTTGTGTTAGGGGTGATTTTTAGGGTGCCAGGCTCTAGAAAAATTTGCGGGCACCATATAATATTAATACTTTACACGTCGGATCGCAAAAGGGCAACCGTATTACATTTTTTCACCTACATAGCCCATGTTTCGTCTAATTTGAATAAACAATATGGACAGAGTCAGTCAGAAGTTTCAAAATGAGGAAAAAGCTGAATCAGTACATTCTAATTCTTTCCAAAATGCAAAAATCCAGCCAAAAATCAGAACAATATGAATATATAGCAGTTGTAAAATTTTTATTTGAAATTAAACAAGTTTTTATTGTGTCGTATAGAGTTTCTTAATGAAGACTTTGCCTGAGTGGAATGAATTTTGTTTTCTTTTTACTTTGAATACTTTGGTTTACCATGGGCCTACTAGGCTCCTAGTGCCGATATATTATTATTACTTTAGTTTACTCAATGTTGAAATTTGAAG
The DNA here is from genome assembly GCA_963966075.1 of Aphodius sticticus. NCBI lineage: Eukaryota > Metazoa > Arthropoda > Insecta > Coleoptera > Scarabaeidae > Aphodius > Aphodius sticticus. The sequence continues at coordinate 52,276,689 of OZ014506.1, forward strand.
ATAATTAGAACAGTCTTGTACAATAATCCAAACATTTTGAAAATCCAGATCAACTAGTACAATTATATGGTTCGGGTTAAAGGTCCTACTGTAATACAAAATTTCATTTTCGGAGCGTTTCTGAGGCAGATTTTGAAAATTTAGGTTTTAAAGCAAAATATACGTACATAATTATTAATTAATTATATCAATACATATTGATATTAAATTTGGATGCTAGATCTGGATCTCTATGTAGGCAATTGTTGCTTTTAAAAAAATAAAACTAAATAAGCTTAAATAACTACGCATAAAAATTTGAATGTAGCCACTTAGAAAATCAGTGTGCTCTTGTCTGTATATTTTACTTTAAAAGTGACTTGTCATTATAACCAACAAATATTACAAATATGATAAATATTGTGTTCACTTTTTCTCGCTCCGAAATGGTTAATATATATTACTATTGTTGATGGCTTTGGGAGCTGGGATTTAAATATAACTCTCACCTTTTTGCTGACGTTTCGGCTGTATTTTCAGCCTTAATCATAGCTATAACAAAATGGGGATATACGAGTACATCAGTAATTAAAATTTAATGAAAATTACCTCAAAAGCATGTCACAAACTACATTAAAATACATTAAAATAACAACACAACATGTGCCGGCAGACAGATATAATCCGGCTTCACCGATGTATGCCAATCTGGTGATGAATAACGTTTTAAAGAAGGCCATTGAAAAGTTGTACTTTGAGCCCACTTTTTTGCACATTAACGTGGACGATTTGGTCACTGTTTTACCAAGCGATAAAGTTCTGCTTATGCTTTTGAGGTAATTTTCATTATATTTTAATTACTGATGTACTCATATATCCCCATTTTGTTATAGCTATCATTAAGGCTGAAAATACAGCCGAAACGTCAGCAAAAAGATGAGAGTAAGTAAATCATAATGGTGTGTTGGATTGTGTCACTTATACTGCAAAATTGTACAATTTCATTGTACGATTCTGTCAAACTACGGCGTAGTACCGTCAGTGATGGTCCTAACATTATAAATGGCATGCGTATATAATGATAATTCGTTTCAAACGTACCTGAATCGAATTCGATGCCTCGTCATGTTTGTAAAGTATTCTTTCGCCTCCTTGGAGGTCGAAGTGCCCAAACCTTTGTAATATTTCACACTATATGTCGAATGATTTACCGTATTCATTTTCCACTCCTCGAATTCGGGCAACGAGTAAAATGACAACACCTCGTTTCTCTTGGTAACCTTAACGATCGGCGTGATAAACTCCTCCAAAAAGTCACGTCTTATTAATTCCGGCCAATTAAAATGTATGAAATTAATCAGCAACCCTTTAATGTGCGATCCGTCCTGATCCTGATCAGTCATTATCATCACCTTTCCGTAACGTAATGACTTCATATCGTCTTCGGAATTATATTTTTTCTTGTATTGCAGTCCGAGGATTTTTATAAGATTGTTAATTTCAGCATTTTCAAGGATTTGCTTGTGCGTCGCTTCACGAACATTCAATAATTTACCCCTTAATGGGAAAACGCCGTAATAATCTCTGCCGATTACTCCTAGGCCGGAAACGGCTAATGATTTGGCCGAGTCTCCCTCAGTGAGGATTAATGTGCATTTTAGGGCATTTTTGGAGCCGGCTTCGTTGGCATCTTCTAATTTTGGAATACCTTTCAGCTTGAGTTGCTTCTTGCCACTAGTCTTGGAAAGTTCAGTCTGGGCTTTGAATTTAGCCCAGGAGAGTATAGCCTCGATGATGCCACTCTTCGTAATGGCGGTTATGAATTTCTCAGGTAGGACGCATTTTGAACCAAAATTCTTGACCTGTGCACAAAACATGGAATTTTGGTTATTGTATCAAATTTAATATAAAATGATGAAAACTGGACATAACCTACACTCAAGGGACCGCAAATACTGTTTGTTCTAAGCAGTCTTTACGCAATAATTCCGTTATTTGTCATACTAATAGACCATCATATCAATTATGTAGATATGTATTTTATTATTATTAAGGTTAGTAATTGGTCATTTGCTATAAGCGTGCATTTGTAATTGTTCCAAGTAGGATACATCCGGTCTCGATTGTACATATAAAGGGTGTAATGCAAATAAAAGATCAAAATAACACATGTGCTGTCATAGCGGCACTGGTGTCCACTCGAATATATTTGACCGGTGTCCTCCCGTCAGCAAATGTTTATCCAGGAAAATCATTTGGAAAATGTATTTATTATCCATTTCTGAGGAATTGTTTTATTTTACCATCAGATCTTGATATGTATGTTCGAAATGTATAAATTTAGAAATATTAGCAAATATTTCATATTTGGAAAAGTAGCTTAACGAAAAATTTTCAGTACCAATTTTAGAGATTGCACTAACATTTTTAAAAATAAAATTTTCTGAGAAATTAATAATAAAAGCATTTTCCATTTGTTGCAAACTTATACATATATACCAACAATGGTTTTCTTATTTTTTTATACAATGATTTTCCGTATTTTACAAAATAAAACAAGACAGAAATCGTATATTTTTTTATTACAAGCAAAAGTCAAATTAAAAAAAACATTTAGAACATTTAACTTATAATACCCTAACTAATATATCGTTGGATCCTTGAGGTTATACCACATGGCTGAAGAAGGTTCTCCTGAGGATAAGCGTCAAAGTGTTATTTGTAATTATTGTAACAAAGTTATGGCATCGGCTATTCCCTGTGATGAATGCTCCACAGTGTACCATCCAAGATTCCTCAAAAGGCACTTACGGGACTCCTGCTCAGAGGAAAAACCAAAGAGTGATGTTAACTCCACAAATATGGACCAACATGGACAAATAAGGTGGAGCTTCTCAGTCTGGAACTCAAGCTGCTTAAAGTGCTAATTGAGGAACACAAGGAAAAGAATCGTCTCCTTCAGGAAAATAATAGCTTGCTGAAGGAATATATCAACTTGTTGGAAAATAACGGTTGCAAGAATACACGAACACTGAGTGCCAGCGAGAATGGGCCAGTTATCCAAGCTTCCACCTTAGGCGCAAAGAATCAAAAAGTATGTTGTGCCACTCTGAAAGAGACAAGCAACGTCTCCAAAATTGAAAACAAACAGCGACGGCTGATGAGTGAAGTGATCAGCGCAACCAATGACATAAGCAAAAAGACCATCGAGGAAGAAACACATGTTCTACAGGATTGCCATGGCAACTCAGTCAATCTGGCAAACTCAAAAAGCTCTCTCAAACAACAACAGAGCGGCATGCCCCGGTCCACACTGCGATCTGATGTGAAATCGACTGAAGGTGCAAAACGTGCTGCGTGGAGGAGAGCAGATAGAACCATTTTGTGTGCTGGGAAAGACATAACTGGTCTCGAAGCTATCCCTGTGCAAGCGTATTTGCATGTTTACCGTCTGAAGCGTAAGACAACCACAAAAGATATCAAAGCACACATTCAAAAGAAGAAAGTTACAATCCGTAAATGTGAACTGCTTAATTCACGTAGACCAGAAGAATACGCTTCTTTCAAAATGTCTCTTCCAATCAAGAATCTCGGTCAGTTACATGATCCAGTGTTTTGGCCGGCTGGCATACGTATCAACCATTTTTTTCACCGAGTACCACAAAAATCTCCTCCCCCTTAGTGTACGGCCACATTGGAGCAGCGCAACTAGTAGAGAGCCTAGCAACGCTCCTCGCGTCAGTATTTTCTCATTCTTATGGTCTGTTGGGAGCAGCGCTGCTAGGCTCTCTACTAGTTGCGCTGCTCCGTTGTGGCCGTACACTTAGGGCCGATATATTCACCTATCGTCAAAGTTGTCGTTAGCCAACGTACAGATTACGCTAACGTTCGCGTTAAAAATGATTGTGTCTTTTCACCGATCTGTAAGTTATCGTCAGGCAACGAAGACGTAAACATCGCTAACGAATGTTTTTCGGCAGTAAGTATCAAATGTCGGTAAAAAAGGTGTACTAAATCAACACTTGGACCATAACTTGGACTAATTGCCGCTAGATGCAGCGCCGTAGATGACATTGACAAAACGTAACCAAAATTCATTCGAACCCATTTCTAACCGCATCAATTAAAAAAGACCCAAACCAAAAATAAAAAAATAGTATTAAAGTCGAATTCAGCAAATTCGGCCATATTAACTAAATAATGACTTCAATTATGACAGTACCACGTACGTACATAAATATTTGTCAGTTTGACTTTTTGTTTGACATTCAGCCATGCTCTGTGATTGGTGCAAAGTGTTCGTCAACAGTTTACCGGCAGGTTCATTCGAACGCTAAATAAATTCGTTCGTTAAGCGTATTAATCCGGTCGGTAACGTTAACGACAGGTGAATAGACACCTTTTTACCATTTATCTTGTCGTTTAGATGACGAACAGTTTCACGATAGGTGAATATATCGGCCCTTAGTCAGCATCAGCTTCCCAAGTCCAGTACAAGACAGATCACCTGCAAAAGTGTCCGATTTTAATACGAAAGAAATAGTCCATATCAACGTTCTATCTGTGACGAACAAGGTTGACGCTCTGGAGATTTTTGCTCATGAAGAGGCGATTAATGTACTCTGCGTTAGCAAAAATTGGATGACTGCCAACAGCAATCTTTATAATATTCGTGGCTATACTAGACTATTGACATATGGTCGCACGGTCGGCATATATGGTGTCTGCATATATGTAAAAAATGAGTTCCAAGGTCAGCATCTTCCAGAGGTATCTGCGAGATGGCTGGTGTGCATTTTTTTATTGCTCTGAAACCGGTCGAGATATGCAAATGAAATTTAGTGGGTTTTAAGAGGTAGCTATTGTCCATTTTTTGACATGCAATTAAGAATTTTATGCTCATCATTGCGCGCATACGGGTAATGATATCAATTTTTTTAAAGAAAAAAATGGTACGCCACTGGGATATTTCAAATTAAAAATCACTTTGGAATTCCTCGTTCAATTTGTGACAAAAAATCTCTCTCTGCCTTTTTTTCGTAGGGGGCACCGTTTTTATGCAAAAAAAATAAAACATCTTAATGATGTCATTTTGTTTAAAGAACTATTTTATACAATAACATTTAACTAAAATAATAACAGAAAATAACACAAATACAATTTTAAAAGGCGCAAAGCTAGAAAAAATGTTGAAAATTACCTCCCTCAGACGTGACACAAGATTCACTCGTCAGTTATTAAGAAAAACTTTAACACCCCGTATCTCAGAAAACGGAGCATTTGCGGACATACGATTATATAGCAAACTGTCATTATTTTTTCATGCAGAATCACCCCCTGAAGTTTGTCGCACTACTAACACTACACTACTAACAGCCTGTATAAGATAAGATAAAGATAAGATAAATTTATTTAGTTCGCAAAGAAAAAATATACAATATGTAGAACAACGTCAATAAGTGTGGTTGCATTCAATTATAGTAGTCTGCAACAGAATATATAGTCTTGTCTATTAGATGTTCTTCCATCTTCCTCTTGAATATATGGTAAAGTTGCTGTCGTATCGAAGGCGGTATGTTGTTGTACAACTTCATTGGTTGAATCCAAGTGCTCCTGTGGATTCTCTGTTTGGTAGATTGAGGTATCCTAAGCTGGCCTACCTCGCACGTTCGGGTTGAGTAATTGTGATCTGCTTCATGTTGTTGGAAGAACTCAGTGTAGTGCTTTTTAAGGAAACAGCAGGATTCATGGATGTACATTGCTGGAACAGTAAGTAACTTTTTTTCCTTAAAAATTAGCCTACAACTATCCCTCCTACTTTGTAATTTATAGATAGCTCTTATGCATGCTTTTTGTAGTCTTAGAATTCTAGGTACCTCAACACCTGCGCCCCAGAACATTATCCCATATCGTATCCTGGAGCAGACCATCCCGTGATAGGCCATCAAAGCAGCATCCTCGCCAATCGTCCAGGATATCTTGCGAATTGCATAGGCGGCCGATGAAAGCACACCGGCAAGTTTTGATATGTGAGGACCCCAGCTGAAGGCTGGGTCTACAACTAATCCCAGGAATACCGCCTCGGGGGATGATATAAGTTCTTTCTGTTCATGAGATACCACTACCGGTTCCTCTCTTCTGATATTAAACTTCATTATCTTTGTTTTGTCAACGTTTAGTTTTAGCTTGTGTTGGCTGAACCATTGCCCGCAGTCCGTCAGAGTGGATGAGATGTCCTCCAGCATCGCGTTCACATCAGCCGCATGCACCACCACAGAAGTGTCATCAGCGTACATGCTCATGTCATTCTTCAGGATTGATGGAAGATCGTTAGTATACAGCGTATAGAGAATTCCACCGAGAACGGAGCCCTGAGGAACTCCTCTCTCCACGTCCATATATGGCCTAAACACAAACATTGTCAAAGTTGCAGCATTATCCATCTCCTTGCCATTGTCGCACATCATCAGGCGTCTTTCCTGAAGCATTGAAAAAAGCCAAAGTAGTGCACTTGCATAAGAAGGGGGACAGATACGATCCGGGTAACTATAGACCAATACCTCTGCTGCCAATATTCTCAATCAGTCATCTACAATTGCCTGATAAACTTAGTTAACTCCAAGAACATTATCTCGCCTGTTCAGTTTGGATTTAAAAGAGGGACCTCAACAAGAGACGCTATCCTGACAATGGTGGATGGCATTGCGGACGTGCTGGAGAAGGGCAGCTACTGTGGTTCGCTTTTCTGCGACCTGAGTAAACCCTTTGATAGTATCTCTTACTCGATACTGCTGGCTAAGCTTGACAAATGCAGAATCCGAGGTTTGGCGTACAAGCTAATGACATCCTATTCCGAGAAACGACCGAGTATCACGTGCGTTGGCGGAAGATATTAGCACTTGATGATAGTGTAAGTGTATTTTCCTCTCTGTCGATTCCTATATTCTCGGCTGGCATCACTGACTCTGGACTAGGAGTCATAATAATTTCCTCCTGTATGTGTTGTGCCAGAATGGGTAGTACCAGTTCTGATACTACCGTATCGCTGTCAACAGTGCGGTCAACAGTGCGGTCAACCTCTATTAAAAGGTTTGGCTACACACTACAACGTCCACCGCTGCACATGCGTTGCAATCGTTCGTAGGCGAGTGCAGTACATTGCCGCTGTTTGATATTGTTCCACAGACGGTGGAGTTGTTTTGTAGTGGCCTATAAGGAAATATCGATTTATATTATAATACATTCATTCTAATGATAATTAAATACTGTACCTTTTCATTTATATAAGCTGAATTATTGAAATCAGTGTCACCCTTTCCAAACACAGTTTTTGTTCCTCAACTGTGATCTCATCAGTCTTTTTATTTTCAATATCATTCTTGTACTTCAGTATGCAGTTGCTCAATAAACTCTCAAACTGGGTAAAATTGTTTTTTCTTGATTCGTTGTTGTCCCGGGCGAAAAGACACACAAAAGACTTAAAAACAACCAAACCAACAAACACCTTGCACGAAACTAACGCATTGTTTTGTTTGGTTATGTTACATTGCGCTGATTGCCCATGCGACCCTACAGATATTTTAAATACGTTTGGGTATGCACCATCTGCACCAGATTTTCAAAATTTTGTGAATGGAAACGTATCACAATGTAAAAAATTGTAATTTTGGCAATTTCTGTGCATTTATAACTCCTGAACACAACACCCTAGAAACGTCAAAAGGGTCTCAAGGTAAACATGAACTTTGTACTTTTACCTGATATACTGAAACTTGTTGGTTCACATAAATCGTATGATTAATAATCACAATACTAACTTCATGGTTGGATGTGATTGAAAAAATAGTTATATGTGAAGGGAAGTTGCTACATTACTTTCATGACATGATGTTTTTGTTGCGACTTTTTTCTTTTCGTATAGACAAAAGACATTTGAAAGTCATAATATTGACTGTCAAGACAGTAAAATTCACAACTTACAGTTACGTGAAAATGCATCTTTAATGCACAATTGTAGCAAGGGATATTACACAATAAAAAATTAACAAATTGGCACTTTAACTATTATAAAAAAAATAAAATTTTACCTGCAAGGTCATATTCTCTTTTGTCTGTGAATCAAACGTTGGATTCACAATAAGACAATTCAGAAACACCCACATGTGATTCTTGACCTGGAACGGCTTTATTGTTGCCCCGCCCTTATTTTTCTTCTTCACCACTTCAATCAACTGCTTTGTGATCATATCTGTCACATAATCAACATGCCTCCCACCTTTCGTCGTTGCGATACTATTCACAAATGACATCTGCTGATAACCCTTGTCCGACATAGTAATCCCAATCTCCCACCTATCGCTCACAGACTCATAAATAACCTTTGGCATATTCCCATGATCATCTTCCACATTCTTTAAGAAAAATTCTATATAATCTTTAAAATTTTTCACCGGTATTCGCTTCCCATTCAAAAAAACTTTAACTCCTCTCGTAGACGCTGCCACATCGTAAGCCCGTCTAGACATTAAAGCGACTATATCGTCATCCAATGATGTCATCTTAAACTTTTCAAGGTCCGGGCTAAAAGTGATCTTTGTAAAGTCAGCGCCTTTGAAATCTTTGATTTTTGGTTCGGAGGCTTTGGTCATGTTTGCGCCCCAAGTCTGTTTGAACTGACGTTTGTATTCCATGGAGGCTGTCTCAACGGTGAATTTTGTGCTGAATATGTTGCAGAGTTTTGCACCATAGCCGTTTCTGCCTCCAGTGACTTTTTCCTCTTCATCATTGTAATTGGAGGAAGTCAGAAGATGGCCAAATATCATTGTCGGTACGTACATGTTCTCTTCTTTGTGCATTACAACCGGAATGCCTGTAATTAATGTAATAATTGGATTAAAAGTTTGCTTGATTTTTTTAAATGGGTGAGATGAGTATTGTTACAAATTAAGATTAAAATACAGTAAACTTCTATAACTCAAACTTCTCTAACTCGAATTAATCCATAACTCCAATATTTTTTGCAAACAAAACTTTTAACAATTTTTATACAGATTTTTGTTTCTTTAATTCGAATTTCTATTTCTCGAATTTTCTCTTACTCCAACTAATCTTTTTTGAGTAGCCAAACCTAACTCGAATATTTTGGGGTACTCTTCTATTTCTTGTCGATCGTTGCTGGAATTGCAGTTTCTTGGCACGTGTGTATGCAGTTAAGGTGGATTAGTGATAACAATAAAAATGTGAAAGCGCAATTTAAAGTGTTTAACAGTAAGTGAGTAATAAAAATTAGCCGCGAAGGTAGAAAAGAATGAAAAGAAAAATAAAGATATTGTGGAACAATTTGGAATCCCCCTTACACATTATTGACAATTTTGAAAAACTTGGACAAACTTTCTGAAAAACAAGGTGATCATTTGTTTAACTAAACAACAAATCCAATACGATAAAAATTACATTTTTAAAGAAGATGGATGGAAGTTTTCTTTAAATTTTTGCCCAACAAAACACTGGACAAAAATGCTTTGGTGGCAAACACTGCAAGTAGAGGATTACCGTTACGGTTTTGAGTTACATGAGTGGTACCAAAAAGTTAAAATTGCTATTATTGGCAAGTTAAAAAAATCCTGTTGTTTTAAGGGCATAAGCTTGTATACCAAGTTTCAGATCAATTACTTCAAAATTACGGCAGGTATCATGTACACTGTACACAGACATACAGACGAGCGTAACTAAATCGATTCTGTTTTCAATGCTGATAAAAAATATATATACAAGTCTATACCTGCAACGGTTTCTTAAGGGTGTTACTAATGTTACTAATGTTGTGGAAAAGTCAATATACCCTACCACAGTAAAAGTGGGGGGGTATAAAAATTAGAAAACCATTTTTCTGTAGAGCGTAGTTTTGCCAAATTTATGTTTTACATACATTTATTTTTTTTCATCTTTAATAAAGTTTACCTAATGTTTTTGCATATTACATATTCTAAAAGATTCGAGAACCTATACCAGAAAATAAACGGTTAATTTATTTTAATTGATTCTAGTAATTTTTGGCGATTCCACGTCAACCGATCGTTTGACATTAGAACGGTTCTCATATTTAATGTCAACAGACAATCCTGGACAATCATCAAACAATCGTTTGACATTATAGCGGGCATTACTAATGTCAACCTGACGTGGAATCGCCAAAAATTACTTGAATCTATTATACTAAATTAATCGTTCATTTTGATGGCAAATGTTGTCTGCGACAGTGTTGCTTTTTAGTTATGATTAAGTGAGTGCGATTCGAGGAATGAAGGCACAAATATTTGATGGTGTTTCATTAATTATAAATTTTCCTATTAACTTCAGGATATCCTCGAATGTTTCATCGACTGCAGTTGATCTTTGAATACCGTGTAGATAAAAAATCTAGATGGACTATTTAACCGCAATTAATCGTACTAGAAGTTGTGCGAGTTTTGAAGCAATCGAAAACTGCGAAGTTCCAATGTTCCGCATGGAAGTTGTGTTTATATTGAGTTCATAGTAAACACAATTTCTGTGTCACAATTCGCAATTGTTCATTGCTTCAAAAATTCAACAACTTTTTGCGGAATAAATTGTGTAGTGTCAAATAATTTCAACAACAGTCTTAAAAAAAGTATGGCGTTTCTTGAAAAATATTTCAAATATATTGTAAATTCTACAAACATATATGTCTCCGTCTCCATATGTTACAAGAATATAAAACTTTCTTCATGTTTGATTTTGCCGATGTATAAATGCCTGCCGGAGACCTGAGATGGACCTCAAATGCCGCAGACTCCGGCGCAATGCCGGAGACCTGGCAACCCTGCCCATGGTTCTATACTTTACACGCTCACTGTATCTATTCCTGTATATAACAAACAAAAAATTATTCAGACATAGTGTGAGGGTACTAACTCATCCAATGCTAATTAATTATTATAGCGTAGTTAAACACCTTTCGGCCAGATTTGCTTAGGCACACCAGTTATTTCTTACTGTTCAAATTATTTTAAATAGTTTTTTTATTAGTTTTACATTGTTTATTGGCAGTTATAAGCCCTAATAAATTGTTGACGCATGAAACAGACTGTAATAAACAGTGTTTATTGTGATAATCAGAGAGCGGACATTTCAGTCGCTTATCCTTTCCATGAGCGTACGCTTTGTGTTCAAGAGATGGTTCGCAGCGAATCCCGCTTGAAGGTGCCCTGGGTACGGTACGCCTCTCCACAAGCTACAGTTGCGCACTGGGGTTTTGTACCTGCTGTCGTACTATACATATGCACTCCCCACTTGGCCGATTAGCAGCGCGTCATAGAGTGACTGGAACCTCCGCTCTCTAGTGATAATACATCAGCCCCACATGTTCCAGAAAAATGTATGGAAATTATTTTATTATTACATATGATATTTGATATTTCTAATCATTTCTTTTTGTTTGATTTTTTACATAAGATATAACTTTTGCAGATAGAAGTATATTTTAGCGCAAGTCTAAAAAACTGAAAAATATATTTATTATTTCTGTAATTCTAAGCATCTCCCTAGTATCCTAATACAAATCGATAATCACCTTTCCCGTTATTCCAAACGGACACTGTATTCATTTCGGGGTTGATATCCACCTTGATGCAGTCCATCTTCGGATCACGTTGTTTATTATCAGCAGCGTTTACCAAAATTTCGTCAAATATTTTGTATAATCCAGGAACAAATTCAACCTGCTTCTGAATAATACACTCCCTCTCACTGTCAAAAATGTACTGGTTCTCCATCAACTTTTCTACAGAACCAATGTAAGTGTCCGGACGGAGCAAGATATGCTCCAGCTGAGACTTCTTCTGGTATGTTTTTTCGATCGATTGTTGTTTTGAGGTGGGGGCCTTTGATTTTGGGGCTGGAGCACCTGCTTCTCCGTTCTCAACATCACCGCTGCCCTTGCTATTAGACATCTTAGCAAACATAGTCTAAAAATAAAATAAAAATAGTAAAACAATGTGTACCGTAGAATGATGTTTACAAACATTGAAGGCATCTTGAACATAAATGAACTGATAAGGCTAATAATAAAGAAAACAATATTTACATGCAAACTTAATTCTTTCAAAGTATTTGGTGAGCCCCTAAAACAATTTCTTAAAAGTACCAACTTTATAATTACCGGAGCCATCAAATGAAAACAATCAACGGAAATGAGTGAAACCCATCTAACCAATAATAGTTCTACAAAACGCTATTCATCAATAAAAACCTCAGTTCTCTGAGTAAATACCGAAAGAAATTACTTTGCCCAAAATCGACGACGCTAACCTATAAGCAATGGCGGGAGTTAGATTATACATCTAAAATACGGCTTACCTTTAAGTCAGCCATGGTCTCCGATTGAAATTGCACTGAACACAACACTAGAATCGCTATTTAGCGAGCATCACTATTTAAAATGTACACCAGAGCAAGTATTTGCAATTTTTAACAAACGAAATGGTAGACGTCCTTATTGGCGGTTTATACGTTTGGCAGTTAGCGCATAGTTGTTTTTCAGAACGACAAAACGGGAACCGACCAATTTCAAAATGAACCAATCGGCTGGCGTGTACACATGGTGCGTTCAGAAAATACATCCCGTCTTCGTCAAACAGTGAAAATAGTGAAAATAATTTATTTTTAATAGTTTTTTCTATACATCTTCATGATTGAGCGTCTTCAAGTTCGCCGCCCATATAAACCTAACCCAACCCACCGTTGTTAATAATTTCTTTTCTTAAGGGTCCGGTGAAACGATGCTTTAGAACGTACCCTAAATGGCGTTTCCGTACTTCCAGTTGTTCTTCAAAAGTTGCTTTTAAATTTGAGATTTTTTATGCTTAAACGGTTTGAATTGGGCTGCTCATACTGCTCATATTGTCATTATTGAACAATGGGCAGTAACTTCCGATTTTATTTTTAGATTTATAAATCATTGATTTTTAGCCATGCACACAAAAATCACCTACCTATGTATGCAATAAAATCTCCATAAAATCACCTTTGTTTGGAAATTATCAGGAAGCAGAAAATGCTATGATTTTTGTGCAGATTGCGTTGTTTGAACGAAGAGTGGGAATTCCGCTGTATGAAATTTAGGTGTAATGTATCTCTCTCAGCGCTGTAGGAATAGTCCTGCTAGCTCTGTTTAGCATATTGAATACCATCAAAGCAAAAAATGGTTATATGCGAACGGATGGTCCATGGATGGTCGCAAGGCCATCCGTATTATTTGTGTATATATATAGCACAATGAAACCAAAACTTGATAGGGTAGTGGGAGGGTTTTTTTTTGTCGAAAGCGATTTATAAAATCGCCCGTGGTACGTAAATTTAGGCAAGGCTGCAAATTCCATGTGTTGAGTGTAGCTTTTCATTACGAATATTCTCAACATGAAGTTTATATAAATGTAATTTATTCCCAACAAGAGCTGAAATAAAAATGTGTCAGTATTTAGTACAGATGTGTACCTACGTAATGTGTATTATACAGGCTGATACATAACTCGAGGCGAAAAATGAAATGCTATCAGCATCATAATAATAATCATAATAATAAATAATAAATAAATAAATAATAAACAATAAATAATAAATAAATAATAAATAAATAATAAATAAATAATAAATAATAAATAATAAATAATAAATAATAAATAATAAATAATAAATAATAAATAATAAATAATAAATAATAAATAATAAATAATAAATAATAAATAATAAATAATAAATAATAAATAATAAATAATAAATAATAAATAATAAATAATAAATAATAAATAATAAATAATAAATAATAAATAATAAATAATAAATAATAAATAATAAATAATAAATAATAAATAATAAATAATAAATAATAAATAATAAATAATAAATAATAAATAATAAATAATAAATAATAAATAATAAATAATAAATAATAAATAATAAATAATAAATAATAAATAATAAATAATAAATAATAAATAATAAATAATAAATAATAAATAATAAATAATAAATAATAAATAATAAATAATAAATAATAAATAATAAATAATAAATAATAAATAATAAATAATAAATAATAAATAATAAATAATAAATAATAAATAATAAATAATAAATAATAAATAATAAATAATAAATAATAAATAATAAATAATAAATAATAAATAATAAATAATAAATAATAAATAATAAATAATAAATAATAAATAATAAATAATAAATAATAAATAATAAATAATAAATAATAAATAATAAATAATAAATAATAAATAATAAATAATAAATAATAAATAATAAATAATAAATAATAAATAATAAATAATAAATAATAAATAATAAATAATAAATAATAAATAATAAATAATAAATAATAAATAATAAATAATAAATAATAAATAATAAATAATAAATAATAAATAATAAATAATAAATAATAAATAATAAATAATAAATAATAAATAATAAATAATAAATAATAAATAATAAATAATAAATAATAAATAATAAATAATAAATAATAAATAATAAATAATAAATAATAAATAATAAATAATAAATAATAAATAATAAATAATAAATAATAAATAATAAATAATAAATAATAAATAATAAATAATAAATAATAAATAATAAATAATAAATAATAAATAATAAATAATAAATAATAAATAATAAATAATAAATAATAAATAATAAATAATAAATAATAAATAATAAATAATAAATAATAAATAATAAATAATAAATAATAAATAATAAATAATAAATAATAAATAATAAATAATAAATAATAAATAATAAATAATAAATAATAAATAATAAATAATAAATAATAAATAATAAATAATAAATAATAAATAATAAATAATAAATAATAAATAATAAATAATAAATAATAAATAATAAATAATAAATAATAAATAATAAATAATAAATAATAAATAATAAATAATAAATAATAAATAATAAATAATAAATAATAAATAATAAATAATAAATAATAAATAATAAATAATAAATAATAAATAATAAATAATAAATAATAAATAATAAATAATAAATAATAAATAATAAATAATAAATAATAAATAATAAATAATAAATAATAAATAATAAATAATAAATAATAAATAATAAATAATAAATAATAAATAATAAATAATAAATAATAAATAATAAATAATAAATAATAAATAATAAATAATAAATAATAAATAATAAATAATAAATAATAAATAATAAATAATAAATAATAAATAATAAATAATAAATAATAAATAATAAATAATAAATAATAAATAATAAATAATAAATAATAAATAATAAATAATAAATAATAAATAATAAATAATAAATAATAAATAATAAATAATAAATAATAAATAATAAATAATAAATAATAAATAATAAATAATAAATAATAAATAATAAATAATAAATAATAAATAATAAATAATAAATAATAAATAATAAATAATAAATAATAAATAATAAATAATAAATAATAAATAATAAATAATAAATAATAAATAATAAATAATAAATAATAAATAATAAATAATAAATAATAAATAATAAATAATAAATAATAAATAATAAATAATAAATAATAAATAATAAATAATAAATAATAAATAATAAATAATAAATAATAAATAATAAATAATAAATAATAAATAATAAATAATAAATAATAAATAATAAATAATAAATAATAAATAATAAATAATAAATAATAAATAATAAATAATAAATAATAAATAATAAATAATAAATAATAAATAATAAATAATAAATAATAAATAATAAATAATAAATAATAAATAATAAATAATAAATAATAAATAATAAATAATAAATAATAAATAATAAATAATAAATAATAAATAATAAATAATAAATAATAAATAATAAATAATAAATAATAAATAATAAATAATAAATAATAAATAATAAATAATAAATAATAAATAATAAATAATAAATAATAAATAATAAATAATAAATAATAAATAATAAATAATAAATAATAAATAATAAATAATAAATAATAAATAATAAATAATAAATAATAAATAATAAATAATAAATAATAAATAATAAATAATAAATAATAAATAATAAATAATAAATAATAAATAATAAATAATAAATAATAAATAATAAATAATAAATAATAAATAATAAATAATAAATAATAAATAATAAATAATAAATAATAAATAATAAATAATAAATAATAAATAATAAATAATAAATAATAAATAATAAATAATAAATAATAAATAATAAATAATAAATAATAAATAATAAATAATAAATAATAAATAATAAATAATAAATAATAAATAATAAATAATAAATAATAAATAATAAATAATAAATAATAAATAATAAATAATAAATAATAAATAATAAATAATAAATAATAAATAATAAATAATAAATAATAAATAATAAATAATAAATAATAAATAATAAATAATAAATAATAAATAATAAATAATAAATAATAAATAATAAATAATAAATAATAAATAATAAATAATAAATAATAAATAATAAATAATAAATAATAAATAATAAATAATAAATAATAAATAATAAATAATAAATAATAAATAATAAATAATAAATAATAAATAATAAATAATAAATAATAAATAATAAATAATAAATAATAAATAATAAATAATAAATAATAAATAATAAATAATAAATAATAAATAATAAATAATAAATAATAAATAATAAATAATAAATAATAAATAATAAATAATAAATAATAAATAATAAATAATAAATAATAAATAATAAATAATAAATAATAAATAATAAATAATAAATAATAAATAATAAATAATAAATAATAAATAATAAATAATAAATAATAAATAATAAATAATAAATAATAAATAATAAATAATAAATAATAAATAATAAATAATAAATAATAAATAATAAATAATAAATAATAAATAATAAATAATAAATAATAAATAATAAATAATAAATAATAAATAATAAATAATAAATAATAAATAATAAATAATAAATAATAAATAATAAATAATAAATAATAAATAATAAATAATAAATAATAAATAATAAATAATAAATAATAAATAATAAATAATAAATAATAAATAATAAATAATAAATAATAAATAATAAATAATAAATAATAAATAATAAATAATAAATAATAAATAATAAATAATAAATAATAAATAATAAATAATAAATAATAAATAATAAATAATAAATAATAAATAATAAATAATAAATAATAAATAATAAATAATAAATAATAAATAATAAATAATAAATAATAAATAATAAATAATAAATAATAAATAATAAATAATAAATAATAAATAATAAATAATAAATAATAAATAATAAATAATAAATAATAAATAATAAATAATAAATAATAAATAATAAATAATAAATAATAAATAATAAATAATAAATAATAAATAATAAATAATAAATAATAAATAATAAATAATAAATAATAAATAATAAATAATAAATAATAAATAATAAATAATAAATAATAAATAATAAATAATAAATAATAAATAATAAATAATAAATAATAAATAATAAATAATAAATAATAAATAATAAATAATAAATAATAAATAATAAATAATAAATAATAAATAATAAATAATAAATAATAAATAATAAATAATAAATAATAAATAATAAATAATAAATAATAAATAATAAATAATAAATAATAAATAATAAATAATAAATAATAAATAATAAATAATAAATAATAAATAATAAATAATAAATAATAAATAATAAATAATAAATAATAAATAATAAATAATAAATAATACATAATAAATAATAAATAATAAATAATAAATAATAAATAATAAATAATAAATAATAAATAATAAATAATAAATAATAAATAATACATAATAAATAATAAATAATAAATAATAAATAATAAATAATAAATAATAAATAATAAATAATAAATAATAGATAAAGATAAAGATAAAGATAATTTATTTATACTCTGTACAGAATAAGGTCAAGAAACATAGATAGCAATATTTCAAATCCTGTTCATGTCACGTGTTGACGGAGGCCTTGTACAAATTCTTCGGTACTATATGGGGATGTCTGCAGCATATACGCTTTAAGTGTCTTTGCGAAGTCTCTGGTTGTTAGGGATTTCCAGCTCGGTGGAAGAGAATTGTATATTCTCACGGTTTGTCCATAGCTGAAAGTTGTAGCTAGTCGGGAAAATTTGGGGCGTAGGTTGTCTCTGGTTCTAGTTTGGTAGCCGTGAAGGTCACCTTGTGTTGGGATACGGGACTTGGTTTTGTGGATGGTATTGAGACAGCGGAGTAGGTATACTGCATAGACAGTTAGTATCTTATGTCTTTGAAAGAGTGGTCTTGCATGTGTTTCCGGGTGTTCCGCTGTCAGGCATCTTACAGCGCGTTTCTGGAGTAGAAAGATGGTTTTGGTGTGAGAACTGTGCCCCCACGTCTCTATTCCGTATGTCATACGTGCCTCAAACAATGACATGTAGGCCATTCTTGTTGCTTGGTATGTTGCTGTTTGTTGCATTCTTCTTATAGCGTAAGTGACTCTGCTTAGGGTTTTTGCCAGGTGTTCGACGTGACTGCCCCAGGTTAGGCGGGCGTCTATATGAATTCCTAGGAATCGTACAGATTTCTCGGCCTTGTCCCACCTATCCATTTGGAAGGTTAGTTGTTCTGTTTTCTCTGCGTTGAGGTGGAGGTTGTTTTCGGAGAACCATTTTGTTGCCTGTTCCATGTGCCCTTTAGCTCTTCTTTGGAGTTCCTCGCTTGTTTCAGCAGTTGATAGCAGTGTGGTGTCGTCGGCATATATTATGGTAGTGGTGTCCACTCTGGGTGGGAGGTCGTTCATAAAGATTATGAAGAAGATTGCCCCTAGGATGCTTCCTTGCGGGACCCCGATTGTTGTTTCCATAAATGTACTTGATACTCCATTCACTCGGACCTGTTGTATGCGGTTTGTCAGGTATGATTTGAGGAGTTCCAGTGGAGTCCCCCGGATCCCGTACATTTCCATCTTGCGCAGTAGGGGTGTGTGTGGCATGGAGTCAAATGCACGACTCAGGTCGCACATCTGGGCCATGCATTTTCTACGTTGTTCTATGGCATTATACACTGACTAAATAATAAATAATAAATAATAAATAATAAATAATAAATAATAAATAATAAATAATAAATAATAAATAATAAATAATAAATAATAAATAATAAATAATAAATAATAAATAATAAAAATAAATAATAAATAATAAATAATAAATAATAAATAATAAATAATAAATAATAAATAATAAATAATAAATAATAAATAATAAAATAATAAATAATAAATAATAAATAATAAATAATAAATAATAAATAAATAAATAATAAATAATAAATAATAAAATAATAAATAATAAATAATAAATAATAAATAATAAATAATAAATAATAAAAAATAATAAATAATAAATAATAAATAATAAATAATAAATAATAAATAATAAATAATAAATAATAAATAATAAATAATAAATAATAAATAATAAATAATAAATAATAATAATAAATAAATAATAAATAATAAATAATAAATAATAAATAATAAATAATAAATAATAAATAATAAATAATAAATAATAAATAATAAATAATAAATAATAAATAATAAATAATAAATAATAAAATAATTAAATAATAAATAATAAATAATAAATAATAAATAATAAATAATAAATAATAAATAATAAATAATAAATAATAAATAATAAATAATAAATAATAAATAATAAATAATAAATAATAAATAATAAATAATAAATAATAAATAAATAAATAATAAATAATAAATAATAAATAATAAAATAATAAATAATAAATAATAATAATAAATAATAAATAATAAATAATAAATAATAAATAATAAATAATAAATAATAAATAATTA